>PVJO010013667.1:0-50884 GCA_004026905.1 Hystrix cristata
AGGAGGCCAGGGAGTGTGCCAGTAAGAGGGCAGTATGTGAAGCTGTGAATGTGAAGCTGAAGGTGCTGGGGAGACACCAGAAGTTTGGAGAAACCAGGAATATGGATCATCTGAGGAAAATCACAAGGAAGAAGCAGAGCCAGCCCAAGAGAGAAGCCACGGGAGTGACCACCACCGGAAGTGCCGTAGGGGTGGAGCCACCCAAACCCTTTGGAGTTCAAACTTCACCACAGACCACCTCTGATGCTGCACATGGAACTACAGGATTTAAAGTTTGCCCTGCTGGATTTCAGAATTGCTTTGGTTCCATTCCTTTGTATCTCCCTATTTGTACCTTTCGGAATGGAAATGTTTATCTTGTGTCATTGTATGTCAGAAATACTTAAATTTCTTTTCATTTGTACAGGGACTTGCAGCTAATAGTCTGCTTTAAATCTCAGAGGAGACCTTGGACTTGCAGTTTTCAGCAATGCTGAAACTGTTAGGACTTTGGCAACTCTTAGAGATAGACTAAATGCCTTTTTTTTTTTTTTTGGTGCTGGGAATCGAACTCAGGGCCTTACACTTGCAAGGCAAGCACTCTAACCACTGAGCTAAATCCCCAGGCCTAAATGCCTTTTGCATAAAGGGATGTACATGAGTCTTTGAGGGTCCAGGGGAGGAATGTTATGGTTTGTGTCTAGATGTCTCCCCAAAGCCTCATGTAATCTAGAGTGTGTAATTACTAAATTAGTCCATGATTGGTTTGGCATTGTTCTGCTGTGATCAAGGATGTGATACTAAGATTAAGGGTGGGAATGATACCCACCTGAAGGTGGTAGCCTAGATAAGATATGAGGGACAAAAAGATGTTTTTCTCCCCCTTTTTCTTCCCTTACTTCACTGCCTTCTGCGTGTGTCCCACACCACCCTACCTCAGTCCCAGCCAACTGTGGATTGAAACCTCTACAGACTGTGAGCTAAATATACCTTTCTTCCCCTAACTTTGGGTGTCAGCTATTTTGTCTCAATAATGAGCGAAAAGTAACTAAGCCAGTGTGTGTGTACTTCAGCTATGTAACAAGGCATAAAGTAAGGAGAATGTTAAAAAATAATCTATAACAAATACTCTTAAATTTACACTAATGTAATGTAATAGCGTCGAAATTCACAATACATTGGAAGTGTTGGCTGGCTTCCTTTCCAAAAGAACAGCATGTGGGTCACCAACAGGCTGAGGGAATGGACATTAGTCAAACAAGTCTAGCCAAACACACAGATTTGACCTACATTGTTTTGCAATCATTGCTGTGTTCAAATTCTCATATGGCCAACTTGGAGCATCCACAGTTAAATTCAATACAAAGAAAACTGGTTCAACTCAAGAAAGTTTCCTGGTGGGTCAGATATGTGAGCAAGTAATGAGAACTGGTAAAGATCCACAGTTAGCACTCTTGGCATATTATTTGGGCAACTTATTTACTTATTTATCTGTGGCTCATCTTTAAATTGTTTCCAGTAGTGTCACTGATCTCTTCTCAAAATCCCAACTGTTTACATACTTTTTAAAAACCATTTTATTTAACTGGGAGTCTACTTTACAGACATGGTTTGCTTGTGTTGTCTCTCCCACAGGTAAGGTTTCTTAATAATGTGAATTATTATTGGATTATATAAGTGGAAAAATGAGACATTCAAAACCTACCTATTTAAAGAGAAAAAAGCAAAACACTGAAAAACAAACTTGATTTTTTTTAAAGAAGCCCAAATTTTTGAGACTTTTGAATATGCCCACTTATGTTTTTTAGCATTGGTGTCATGAATGAGCCATCAAATTTTGACAGCTCTGTTTGTTGAAGCAAGGTGAATAAAACAACAATTCAGTTTTAGCTTTTAGAAAGCAAAATTCTCCTTTGGCAGGTTAAGTAAAAGCATTAGCAAGGACCACTTTTTAATACTTGTGGAAGACATGCTAAGTCTTGAACATTTACTTAAACATTTCAATGACAGGGCTTTTGGAGCTAGTAGAATTTTTAAAATGAAAAAATATTTAAAGAGAGTTTTTCAGATTTAGTGTCAAATTTTCTGTTTGCACTGGGGTGAGTGCATGGCAGCATATATAGGTATATGAGAAACATGGTACTATATAGCTTTGCCCACATATTTAATGATTGTCTTAATTATCAACGAGGTGGGAGATACCAGAATTTTTGGCTGGTAAGTTGATTGAGGAAAGATGTAAAATGATATTTCTACTTTCTCCCATTGTTTCTTTTAGAAACAAGTGTAGGTAAATGGTTGTAATTAGTGCAATAGTCTGAGTAGGTAGCAAGACAAGAAAAGAAGGGATAAATGCATAAGAAATAAGTGGGCATTCTAAGGTAAAGTGTGGAGCATGGGCTTTGAAGGTACAGGTGACATAAAGAGTTATTTTCTTCTATTTGCTTTTAAGGGAAATATAAAAATATAATTTTGCACAATTATTTTCTCTAATGGAAATTTCCCCCTTTTTTCAGTAAAGAGAGAGGAACATTTGTCCCAAGTAGTTACCAGACTGTTACAACTCTAGCCGAGAGGCAATATTTTTAAATTGTAAAGGATCCTGTTTTTTTTCTCTCAAGCTGAAGTTTAGTCCTTAGGTCTACAGTTTTATTACAAATAAGTCATCTACTCTCTTAATATGTATCAGAAAAAATTTAAAAGTCAGGTAATAGAACGTTGCCAGTTTTCTTCTTTCTCTTTAAAGCTGTTTATAGTTTCCAAAGGCAATAATATTTTGGTAAAGCAGGTTTGCCAAAAAAGAGTTTTTCAAATTTCAGAGATTTTGTGTACAACAGAGTGTACTACTCTACTATATAATTATTTTTCGGGGTTTCTCAAGGCATAACTGTTGCTTTTTCAGAGACGACTACAGAAAGTAGATTCAGTTCACTCAACAAATATGAAGAGCATATTATATGTTGGATATTTTGGGGGTTCATCTTTAATATTTTATTTCTAAATTGAAATAAAGTGATGTCTTTTAATCTGACAAATACATTTAACTCTGTATTTGATGCGTATGCATATGGTTCTCTTTTTTGACAAGATGAAGACTTAAATGATGCTGACATAATCAAGAGGGATTGGTGGCTGGGCATTTGGACACTGAGCTAGTGAGTGTTTGAGCATTCATTCAGTATCACTATGATCTTCCCAGACACCAAGATGAAATGACACCGTGACTTCTGATCTCTTGATCCCATCCCTCACCAGGAACATTCTTCAATATATCATTCTCCTCTTTTGCTTCTAATTTTTACTGACAGTCTCTACAGCAGCCCTTCTTGCACCCTTGCATTTCTTAGCAGCCTCTGATTTTCTCACTGTTAATTGGTACTCTAGAGTAAACTTTCTAATGCATTCCTCCAATTTGCCCCTTGTGTGCTATAAAGTTTTAAAGAATATTTCTTCAAATACTCTTACAACACTTATATCAAATTTACTAATATACATAGGATTATAAAATAATTTAATTGGGAAAATCCAATTGTCCAGAAAATTGAATATTTGAAGAAATGAAGAAATTGGCCAGCAATTAGGCCTTCAACAGACACTGTATGTATTGACCCCTGGATCTTGGACTTCCCACCATCCAGAACTGTGAGAAACAAATGTCTGTTTTTTAAGCCATCTTGGTGGGTGATGGTACTTCATTATAGCCGTGTAAACAGACTAATGTAACAGTTTCTGTCAAGGTCATTGTATTATATTATTGGGATTGTTGTGACAGATCACCACAAACTTGGTGGCATTAAACAGCAGAAACGTACTCTCTCACATTTTTGGAGGTCGCGGGTCTGATCATGGTTTCAGCAGAGGTACACTTCCTTCTAAGGTTCTAGGTAACAGTCTGTCCCTCACCTCTTCCGGCTTCCAGTGGCTCTTGGTTCTTCTCAGGTTGTGGCTGTATCATTCCCACCTTGGCCCATCATCACAATGCCTCCTCTTCTACCTCAAATTTTCTTCTACCTTTCTAATCTAAGAGCATTTGTCATCATATAGAAGACACCTATACAGAATGGTTTCACTTCAAAATCCTTAACTGCATCTGAAAAGAAGACCATTTTAATTTTTTCTCCAAGCAAGAGCATATGTACAGGCCAGAGGTATTTGGTGTAAATTACCTTTAGGTGTCTGTTTTCTGTCCTATCATGTCTGTACTGAGGACTACTTCTTTGAGATTTGAACACCTTGAAATTAATTAAATAGAAGGTTTTAAGGAGAAAAATAAATGTTTGGGAATCTAGTTTTTCCATTCTTCAAGACATTTTTTCTGGTTAATTTTGAATATTTAGAGTTGTTGGCTCTTTCATGAGACCCTTTTTGCTTATAATTTCATTCTTATTACTTCATTCTTTCAACATATGAATGCTTTTTAAAAATTTATATCACGGTTCAATTAACTTGTTTTGAGATACTCCTAGTCATTGTACACTGTCCTCAATTGTCTAACTGGCATTATCTTGTTTAGTTTTCACAATGGCGGAGACTTTTAGAGATTAAGTGCTCAAATTCCCTTGGACTTCATTCTCTTGGTTCCAAATTCAGGGCTTTCTCCACTCCGCTACAGAAAGAAGCCTGGAAGGGCATGATTTGCTGAGGAGGAAGGAAGGTATGTGTTAAACCGTTGATGGCTGTGGTCCAAATGCCACAGAAGGAGATGATTTAATAGGAATGATCCCACTGCCGTCTGAGAACAGAAAGGGGTCATGGCTACCCCTGGAGTAGCTAAGAACATTTTAAGGCTAGACAGCCCATCGACTTCACCACTGTTGTTGAGTTTGGCTTGTGTCAGAACACAGGTGGGTCTGATTGCTTAGCTGCAGCAACTGGCTGGGACAAGCTGAGAATAAGGAGGTGGAACTGGCTCACTACAAAGAGATTCCCCAGCTGGAACTGATCTCAAGGGGAGTTGGTGTTGGGGCTGAGCTGTTGTGAACAACTGGGTGGCCAGTTGGTTGTAGTGTGTACCAGACGGAGAGAGATGCTATTTACAGATCTGCTTCCAGCTGGTAGTTATACAGGATGCAGGCCACCCTGCAAAGGTGGAAGCGGGCGAGGGTGGGAAAAAGTGCAATTTGGGAACTATCTTGGGCAAAAAAAGGATGTCATAAACCCAATTCTGAATGAAGACCAAGTGTTAAGATATGTGGCATTCTTGGCTGTGTATCTAGGTTCAGTCTTGGTCATAAAAAAGCAGCTGGCTGGGGTGGGGATAGTGTCTGAGACTATTCTGACCTTGTTCCTTGGATCATCTTAGGCAGAAATACTTTAACTTTCATCTCCCCTTAACTAATTACATATTAGGGGAGTCACAGGATTAGTTTTAAAACAGTAGTTACCATTTATCTTCTACATAGTTTCAGTATTTTTGATCCAAAGAATGTAAATATTTTTACATTTCATTTCTCTTTCATACACAGGATATGAGGATCAATAAAATAGTATATAAATGGCTTTCCTGGAAAGAATTGCTGTATAATATAAAAATGCCTTGGAAAGAAGTTCAAACAGCATAGAATATCTGATTTTCAAAGCATGGAAAACTAGTGATTAGTTATGGTAAAAGAGAAAGAAGGAGACAACCCCAACCCATGGGAATAATGTTGGCTGCCTTGAACTCTTTTTTTTTTGTATTTGCTCACTATGCTAAAATTATTAACCAGAGATTCTGACATGACTATTTTTGCTGCATTTCCACATAAAGCAATCTCCCTAACCTTTTATTTTTCAATGAACTTAGTTGCAGATGAAGAGATTCAAAACCTAAATGCTTAGAATGTATTTTGGAAACCCTTTCACCATGATAATACAGATCTGGTCTTATTTGTTTGCCTAGGAACAACCAGTATCTTTTTCTTGCTTTGATTTTAATTATTATAGTCTGGTATATAATACTGTGTTCATAACGGTGGTAGAGAAAGAGTAAGGCTAGGCACAACTTATGCATTTTGATCTATAATATTTAGTAATTCAGATAAAATAAGATTTCTAAACTGTTTTATTTAGGACCACAGTATTAAGAGAACATAAAACTGAGAACAATAAAATTTCTGAAAAAATTAAAGGATGTCCTTAGGGGGTATTTTACCTTTTTCCTTCCATGCCTAATTGAAAAGGGGACATTTTGAAGATAGCAAGCCAGAAGACAGTATTTTTCCAGAACTGGTGGTGTGCACCTCTGCTCGGGGTAGAGGGTGGTGGCCAAGTTCTCTGAATCAGTGCTTACCTCATTCTTTGATGGGATCGTGAGACATTCTGCCAGTTTTTGGAAGTCCTATTTGGTTGAGTATCATCCTCCTCCCAAAATTCCACAGAAAGTTGTAATCATGGGAATTTATTTGGCTAACCCATAGAGGACAGTGAAGTTACACACTTTATCAAACATATTCCTTCTTTACTACCTATTTTTCAGTAGCCCAGAGAATTTACATTATTAAGTAGAATACTTTTCAAGGCTGATGAAATGAAATACTCAACAAGGCTGAATGACTTGCCTTTGCATTATTTAAATGATGTTTGGGCTAGTCTCAAGAACAGTGAGTGTTATCTTGTGACTACACCTGCTTAACCAAGACTGCATACCAAAATGGTATCTTCTAGAACCAAAAGGACAAGAAAATTTATGTTTCTACAGTTAGAGTTCAAAGCAAAATCTCTCCGCTTTTTAAGTAGCTATGTTGTCCTTGATTTTTGCTATATTAAATTCAGAAGCACTAAGTTTTAGACTCATAGCACCTAGCTTAAATAGGGAAAAATATTTAAAAATAGACATTTATATTTATTTTCAGAAATCAATCAGATGAGTTGCTAAAATGGTGTGTTAGTTATTTTTCTAGAGCTAGTTGTTTTCAAGAGAGCAGATTTAATACAGGACATTTATAAGTTATAATATTTACCCGTAAGCCAAATGCGGGAAGAGTGCTGAATGTCTGTTTATACATTGGAAACCGAAAAGATCCAATCAAGGGCTGGGAGCCTGCAGCATTGTCCCATGTACGTCCGTGTCTGCAGATGATGGCTGAAGAAATCTTCACCGGAACCAGGGTACGATGCTTGCAGAAGAGATGAAGACCAGAGCTCCCCTGAAACAGCAGCAGGCATCCTTGACTACAGCAAGACTCTGAGCTCCTTCTTCGACAAGAACAGCCGAGTTCCCTTCAGGAGAACCAGCCACAGCAGAGCTCCTCCTGGGAAACAGCCGGTGCTGTCTTCTGCTCCCGTTCTCCTTTATGTTGCATTGGCAGCAATCCTCAGGTGGATCCTCCATGCCCAGAACCACACTAGCTCAGTTTAGCTGGGTGTTCTGGCTCAAGCTGACCCTAGTAATAAGTCCACCACAAAAGGTTAAAGAGTAGACATTTGTATATATTCTAAAAAATTGATCAGATAAGGTGCAAATTATCAGGCAAACCGGTTCAATACTGATTGCTTTGTCAGCTTAGTGTTATATACTAAATACATTAGAAAAATTTAGTGGTATAAAATACACCCACAAATGGTCATATTTTGCTTTGTGATTATCAACAAAGTAATGTGATAAAAGAAAAATAATTGGTGTGGTAGAATCTTCCTGAAACCATTCCTTTTCCTTTATCAAGAATCCTTCTGGTTGTCTTTTATTTTCATAGAATTGATGAGTATCTATACTCAATGTTTTTCAGAGATAGAAGTAAATGAATGGTCCCCCATTTTGCAATCTTTTTATTATTTAATTTTTATAATTTTCATGATCTCCTAATACATGATATAATTTACTTTTTAAAAAGTCAAGTAGTAGTTTTCTAGAAATGATGTAACAAAATCCTGTTGACTGGGTGGCTTTACCAACAGCAATTTATTTTTCTGCAATTCTGGAAACCAGCAGTTAGAGATTGAGCAGTTAGAGATTGCATACCAGATCAGTTTCATTCTGAGACTCCCCTCTCCTCAGCTTGTAGCTGTTTACCTTCTCCTTTTGTTTTCATATGGTCTTTGTTCTGTGTGTACAGTCCGTGTCCAAGAAGACTATTTTCTCCTTATAGACAATAGTCATAGTGGATTAAAACCTGAACTAAAGAAATTTGCTACATTTTAACATAATCACCTGTTTAAAGACCACATCCCTAAGCATGGCCCTATTGTGATGAACTGGGGATTAGGATTTTAACATATGATTTTGGGGGGAGCACAATTCAGCATAAGTCAATTGGTTTATCTTTAGTCACTATAACATAGGTCATGTGAGGTTAGAGATTTTTGTCTTTTTTGTTGACTTCTGTATCCTAAGAACGTATATAAATGTCTGGAACCTAATAGACAATAAGTTAATATTTGCTGAATGGATAAATGAATGACTTAGGCAATGAATGAAACAAATCAAGTGACAGACACATAGACCTCACAGTTCTTTGCATGTAACAGATGCTACATTTGCTACTTAAGATCATTTGTACTTGAATTAGTAAGATTTGAACAGTGTTAGTTATGCTTATTCTAGCATATGGGCATATCAGTAACATTTGTGGATAAAGTCTGTAATTAGAAATAAGTAGCAAATAAAATACATTAATGACTTCAGAGGAAAGTAGTGGAATACACATCAACTGTGGAGTAGAAACAGAGAACAGTAGGGGTTCTTTCAAGCCAATAAAACTTTAAGGGCAAAGATTTGTAATTAAAACTGAAGTGAATTTAATCTTTCTTGCTAATCACTCCTGTGATGTTAGCCTATTTTCATCAGACTAATTGATGGCAGATGGAACAGATGCACAGCGAGATTATAGCTCCACTTTATGGCAGGGTTATAACAAATGTGACTTTCCTTCTATTCTATGCATTTACATTCAAAAAGTGCACCCTTTTGTTTTCTTTACATACTGAAATTTTTTCTTCTTTTCTGTGAGACCAATTAAAAGAAATAAAAAGATGTTTAAGTGGAACAGAGAGAGAGAGAGAGAGAGAGAGAATTTCTGCCCCCAAATAACATACCTTTCAGCTTTTCTTCTTTTCTTATAGCAATTATTAAACTAAATAGGCACAAATAAATAATTCTCTTCTAGTTATAGATTTGGAAATTATTAAAGGAATGCAAAGTACAAACTATTTTTAGTTATGATTGCTCTATAGCTACATAAGATAATCACGTATGGAATACCTAAAGCCTGATGTGATCCAAATAGGTTAGATTTAACTTAGGTAATGCTGTGGTTTGGATCTATCATGTTCCTCAAGTGTCATGTGTTCATAGGAGGGTAATTAGATTATGAGGGTGCTAACTTCATAGCTGACTGTGCTTTTCAGAGGTGGGGCCTTTGCCTTCAGAGGTTTTGGCTTTGCCTTTTAAAGGTGAATTCTTGTGCCTTGCCCCTTTTTTCTCTCTCTGCTTCTTCCTTGCTCTGCCTCTTGGCTGCCATGAGGTGAGCAGCTTTTTTTTGCCATGCTCTTTCTACCTTGGAGCCAGCTAACCATAGACTGAGACTTATGAAAGTATGAAACAAAAAAAGACCTTTTCTCCTTTAAGTTGTGTTTATCAGGTAATATGTCCCAGCAATGAAAGTTGATTAACACAGGTAAGGAGGTGGTGGTAGGTGGTGGGACTTAAGTTAGTGCAAGAGTGGAGTTGAATTCAGAAGTACAGTAGCACCAGCAAGAACAGTAGCAAGCATTTAGTCACACTGTTGCTGAGATGTGATCTGGCTGTGTTCTTGGATTTAGCCTGTTTTGGATTCTGGGGCTTCCCGAGAATATTCTTTTTCCTTCCTGTAAATTATGGATGACATTTGACATCTGTGGTAGGCAGCCTCTGAGATGGCCCTCAAGGATCCTTGCCTAATGAGGGATGTCCTTGCGAGTAATCTTTCCTCTGTGATTATCGGCTAGACCAAATGACTTGTTTCTAACAAAGAGAATATGGGAGAGGTGATGAGGTGTTACAGTTGAGATTAGGTTTCAAAGAGACTTTGGTTTCTGTCTTAGATATAGTCTTTTTTGCATGCTCGTAGGGAAACCAGATGATATTTTGTGAGCACCCTACAAAGATATCTACACCTGTGGAACTAGTGTCTCTGGGCCCCAGCCAACAAGGACTTGAGATTTGTCAAGACTCACGTGAGTGAGTTTAGAAGCAGATCCTCTTCCTGTCCATTTTTGAAATGATTACCCCCATTTAGTAATTTTAGTCTTGTAGGAAATTTTAAACTTCTTTTAGAAACAGAAGAATGAAGTGAGTTCCATCAGAAGTAGAGAGATGTGAATGGGACGTAAATATTTTGGAAATTTATTTCAAAATAATTCATGCTTGTTTTCACATGAAAAGGAAACAATTCAGGAGACTTTGTGTGCATCAGACAAGTATGAGGAACGTATTATCTATATATATGCACGACCCACCTAGCAGAGCCATGCAAGGTGTCCTGAACCATAGAAATTTTGAGATAATATATCTGCACAGTGTTTTTAATTGCTAATTTTTGAATAATATGTTACACAGAATCATATAACTAATACAGTGCTCTTCAAAAAATCTCTTTTCTGCCTAAGTAATCCACAGTAGGGTTCTGTCAGTTGCAATCTAGAATACAAAAATTGTTGTCAACATTGGAAGTAGAATACATACTGGGATTGAAAATAGGAGGAGAGAATGCAGTGAAAATCTTAAGATTCTGAGGGAAAAAGCCTGAAAATTTACTGAATGCAATAGTAAAACAATTATTTAGATTTTTACTTGTGGGGAAATTATAGCAAAATATCCTTTGAAGGCAACATTTTGGGAAATCCAATGTCTTATGGCTTAGAAGAAAAGGAGAGGTATCAGGAATTTAAGTACCATGAGGTGGAGTGGCTTCCTCAAATAGGACTGAACAGATCAGAGAAGGCGAATGACAGGTTTAAACCTCTAGCTTCTCAGCTCAAAACATGAATGTTCCATAATCTTTCCAAAATTTACTAGCTTAAAGGCTTCATACAAAAAGGTCTCCCACAGCATTTGTCCCTTCTTGCTTTCCCCTTTCCCTCCATGTGAGCAAACAGCAGCAAGGAAGCAGGAAACAGTCTTTACTGGATACTTGTGTTAGTACCTAGATTATGGGCTTCCCAGAACTATAAGAAGTAACATTCTGTTCGTTAATTACCCAGCCTTAGATAGTTTGTGCTAGAAGTCCAAATGGACTGAGACATATTTAGTATGAAACGATAGAAGTCAAACTGGCTTCTCGATTGCAGTCAGGATGATTGATCCTGGAGAGACAGAGGCCAAGGATCCATTGACGAAGTGGGCAATGGATTTACCACAGTAGACAGAAGCCTGATCTTCATCATATTAGGTTAGTAGGGAGGAGTAAAATATTTGACCAGTTTACTAAGATTCCTTTGAATATGAAGAAAGGTCATATTAATTACATTATTACAAAATATGTAATTATTTCTAATTATCAAATGAATCAATCCAGTGATCCAGTTTCTACAAATGAAAACAGTCAAAGGACCTTTGAGGAAAAACAAACTCTGTGAATCTTTATTCTAAGATTTTCCAAATTATCCTGTTTCAAGTTGCCATTCCAACTGTGACAATTTTATGATTATTTGACTCTGTTTGTGTGTGGAGACTAATAGGTTTCCATAATGCTACTGAAGATTACCAGTCAGAGTAGTTGTTTATGGAGTCAGCTGATAAAAAGATTTTTGACTAAGCCATACTGCATCAATGGGGGACAACAGAAAGTAATGCCACAAGAAAGTATTTTAAAGATGCAGGGGAGCTGACTCCTACCCTTCCTCATTTATCGCTCCAGTATGGCTGGTGCTGAAGATAGATGAGTTCTAGAAAATGACAAGTGTTTACTTCAATTGCAACTGCTGCGTCAGATGTGATCTTCTCAATGGAGCAAATCAATATACGCCGACACCTGATGTGAAATTATTTATCTGGGAAAAAATATAGTTTTTTTTATTTTATTTCACTGATCAGAGACTGCAAGAATTTTAAAAATTGATGCACAAGTCCATCAATAGGCCATTTGACTATATTGATCACATCATGTTGCTAAAACATGGAAAACAGTAATGCTAAAGGTGATAGGGCATTTACATATAATTCATTCATTTTTTTCTTTCCTAAATAGCTTTGAGTGCCTATTTCATGGCAGTCACTTTTCTAGGTGCTTAAATGCAGCAGTGAACAGAAGAGAGCAAGTTCCTGTCTTCATAAGCTGACATTACAGAAGGGAGAGACTGATAATAAGCAATAGACTTGTACCTGTCCCATATGTCATACTCTGACAAATTCTATGTGGAAAAATAAAATGGAGTTAGAGGAATATGGGATGTCAGATAGTGAAGTACTGTTACATGATATTGAGGGTTGGAGAAGGCTGGACTGATGAAATGACATGTCAGTGGAAACCTGATGAAAGACAGAGTACATGAAATGAAAATATCTTGGAGAAGAAAGTTCCATATAACAGAGAATAGAAAATACAAAGAATATAAAACCGGTGACCTAAATTTCAGAGGGACCAGATTGGCCAATTTACAATGATTGTAGTGTGGGTAAGGACAGAAGCAGCATCTCATAGAGGCCATCTCGGGGTGAGAAACAGACACATTCTTTTGTGCAGAAGTGTGGAAAGATCTGATTTATATTTTAAATGGGTCACTGTGGTTGATGGATTGTGAATATAATACATAGAAAGTTGGGAGACTGTAATTGCAGAGATGATGATGTCTCGGAGCAGGCTGGTAGTCATTGGAGGTAGTGAGATGTAGTTACACTGTAATTATAATTTTAAAGTAGAGTTGGGTAATTTTGTTGGTGGCTTGGATTTACAGTATGAGAAAGAGAAATATCAAGATTTTTTTTTTAAACCTGAGGTTAGCTACAGTAGAAAATGGCTACTACTCTTTGGGCTGGAGGAATTTCAAAAGGAGGTGGCATTTTTAGTCAAAAAATTAGAGTCATCATGGAGATGGTGCTAAGACAGTAGTCTCCCAGTGGGTGCAGGAGTGTTCCAACTGAAGCTGAAGCAATGGAGGAGAATCACTCATCACTTGAGACCCCACAGGACACAGAATGCTGTCTGTCCTACCGTCTTCTGCCAGTATCGTGCATTGGCCCAAATGGGGTGGAAACCAGAATGCAAAGTGACAGGGGACAGTAGGGATGAACCTGAGAGCAGAGAGGCAAGGGAACATGATGATCAGCAGGTTTTCGTATGTAGCAGTTTAGATTCCAGAGAAAGTCACTGGGGTTAATATGTAAATGTGAATATTTAAATTAAAAACATGAAACTCAATTAAAATGAATGAAAAAAAGGAGAAGTCTGAAAATAGAAATCTGGATCCTACAATATTATAAGAATGCTAATATGTAGAAGACGGCAAAGGACTCTGAGGTGTGCTCAGTAACCAAGCAAGAAATCTGTGAAAGTTTGTCCTGGAAGCTCTGTTTAGAATGTTTAAATAAATTGGTGATCATCCATTTTATTTAAAATGCTGCTTATAGATCAAGTGATATTAGTATTGAGAACTGAGTCATTGGATTTAGCAATATGGATGTTGCTGGTGATCTTAAAAACAGGTTCCAGACTATAGGTTAATAGAAGGGGCAGGCTTGTCATGGGGCCCCAAACTCAGTATTTTAATGCAATTAAATAACATTTTAGTGAAATATTTTCAAATAACAACATTTATTGGTATACCCCAATTCTGAAGGAAAAACAATAAATCGTCTCATCAAATGTTCATAAACTAAAAGTCAAAATGAAAACTAGTTTAAAAAGAAGATACAAGGACGCTTTGTGATGACTTTAGATGTCAATTCTTAAGCCTTATGAAAAGCACTCCCACTTACAGGAAACTAGACCACAGAAATAAATGCACAGTAAAAGCATGCATATTTTAGGATGTTTTTGACAACACTGCTAATCACAAAATTGGAAAAAAGCAAATGACTAATATAGGTGAAGAGTCAAGTAAATGATTGCATATCCACATTGTGAAATAATATACCGCCATTGAAACAGTGAACACATTGGGAAATAGTATACTGCCCCTGAAACAGGGAACTAAGTAGATATAAATGGTCTTTTAGGAAATTCCATGAAATATTTATGGAGATTAGAAAAAGCATATGTAAAATGCCCTTGTTTTGTAAATATGCCAGGGTCTAAAGGAAGCAGAAAAACAACCAAACTTGGGATCACATTTTAGGAAATAAACTTTCTGCCAGTTATTTCATATATCATTGAAATAAGTACCCGATTGAACCAGTCAGTGCACGTACACAATGCAAACACAATCGTGCTTCCTTTTATTGTGTACAGTAAAGATTGATCTTTAAAATGTTAATACCAATCTATCAATTTCATGGTCCTCTGACTAATGTTAACTATTTGAAAGTCACCATTTTTACAGGCTTACTTCAACCAGTCCACCTGGTACTTCTTGGCCATCACAAACTTTTTTGCTTTTTTCAAGTAACATCAAGAATTAACTCCTCCTGTATCGTTCTGCATCCGTGTTTATATTTATTTGTGGCATGATGCCATCAGTTAACAATTGTTAACCTCTGACTACTGGGACAAAATCACTGTAAGTTAGGGAATGACTGAAACATAGTAGTTCACTCCCAGCAGTGAATAACCAATCTGTACTTTCTAGTTCTCTAGGTTCTTTCAAATGTGGAGCAGGGTATGCCGTGGATCTGCAAAACTCTTATGTTTCTGAGGAACTGGTAAAATAGAACCGTCTAGAGTATATTTATAATGGACCGTGAGAACATTTGGGAAAGAAATCCAGATAAGAGAATCAAGATGCACACACACACACATACACACACACACACACACACACACTAGTTCAAAAACCTTTTATTTTAAAATAACATATGACTTAAGATATTTTGATATAGACACTCCAGTATTCTCACAAAAATGTTTATAAAGTAGAAACAAAAAAAACCTCATAATACCTTAAAATAAGTTTGAACACTAACCTAACTTCAGAATCTGAGAATTTCTACTGACTTTAAGGTCTATGAATTTGAGGTGAGAACCCCTGCCAGGGGCCCAGCCAAATAATGACTCTTCAAGCCTGCCTACTCTGTTCCTCCTGTCGTTTGCAGTGCGACTGCTTTCTTCTGGGAATGTACACAGTTTCAAATTGTCACCAGGAAAGCACAGTACAGTCAGGCTAAGTACATTCTACTCTTAGAAGATGATTCCTATAATTTGTTATGACAAAAATGTTAGGAAAGAATAAAATGCTTTATAGACTTTATTCTTACATTATTCTGTATACCCTCGGTACTTGGAAATCTCTTTGTTAGAAAGTATAGAAGCTTATCCACTGTGCATCAGGAGACCTAAAATCAGTGGTGATTGATGTCATCTTTGTGGACCATCTTGAGTAGAAAGTACCTAGAATGTGCTTACATATCGATCCCTTCGTGGTCCTCACTACTTGTCAAGCAGCAGGGCTTGGGAAGACTTCCACAGTGTCTTACAGTATGGACTAAGGAATAGGATTTACTGGGAAGCCTCTAAGTCAAGTGCCACCAAAGAGGGAAGAAGTATGTAGTGTCTGCATACTCTTCATCCCAGGGAGATAATGCTATGACCTGATAGAGCTAATAGCAATGGAATAGATTTGCAGTAGCTAGGAGGGTGTTCATTCCTGTTACCCTGCCTTCTATGGGGAAAACGTGAAAACAACATTATTAGGGAGTTTACAACAGACCACTGAGATACCAGGCAGTCTGGATTTGAAAGACAGCTATTTACATTAATTGTCTAGGAAAACTTGGTGATTAGATCAGTAGGTATGTTAGGGGTCCATGCAAGTTTCAAGTCCATTTCTCCAGAGTGGAGAAAGTCACCCATTGCATGAGGATTTGAGTTTCGTTATAGCCTCTTTGGCCAGAGGAGACATTGCCTCCCTTGGGTTATTATTTAGGCAACTCGGAGAGGGCTGATGGCTGCACCACTGTGCGTCATCTTAAATGTCAGAAAATCACAGAAGCAATGCTTGACCTCTTTTTCCCCACTCCTATTAAAATGGAGGGGAGAAAATCTTAGTTTCTGTTTGGATCTTTACAACATTTCAGGAAAAGAAGTCTTGCTAGAAACAGACTGGAAACACTTTTGTTTTGAATTATCTTTTATCTGTGTCTACATGTGTACTGTTTTCCATGCTCTTCATTTCCTTGTTGGAGACTCATTTTTCCATTTAGTGTCATTTTTATTTCTTCCTGAGGGATTTTTTTTTGTTTGGAAATATATTTTGACTTTTTTTTCAGTATTTAAAAATTGTTTTCTCACTTGTATGGTTTTGATGAGAAATCTATTATTCTCATCTGTGTTTCCCAAAACAATGTTTTCCTCAGGTTTTCTTTTTAGATTTTTATTAAAATTTATGAAAAATTACACAGACTTATAGGCCATTACACAAGCTTATAGACCATAATACATGATGCCTTTTGCTTATGACAGTGAGCAATGTAAACAACCACATAAATCAAGCAGTAAGTCACAACTACGTAAGGTTACTGTAGTGCCCAGTGTACATGCCACTGATTTAAGTTTGGGTTATTAGGTTTTTATTTTTAAAATATCATTATTCCTCTGGATTCCCATTCCTCTCCCCCTTTGCCCTCTTCTTGTTCCCTTGAACTGTTTGTGAATTAGCTTATATCTAACACTTTGCCTTTTTGTATCTATTGTTTACCTTTTTCTTTTGTTTATATTTTACCTCACTAAAGGAGGGATACCATATGGTATTCCAGCTTGCAAGTCTGGTTTGTTTCACTCAACATTATATTTTCCAAGTCCATCCATTTTCCTATAAATGACTCTAGTTTGTCATTCTTTATAGCGAAAGAGTATTCCATTATGTATAGATACCACATTTTGTTGATCCATCTGTCTATTGATGGTTATACAGGTTGGTTCCAGAATTTAGCTATTACAAATTGTGCTGCTATAAACATTGTTGTGCAAGTATCTCTGTAGTATGATACCTCTTAAACTCGTCAGGAAAGATACCTAGTAGGGGAATGGCTGGGTTATATGGGATTTCTACTTTCAGACTCTTAAGAAATCTCCATACTGATTTCCATAATGGTTGTACTAGCTTGCATTCCCAACAACAGTGTAGGAGGGTTCCCTTTTCACCACAGCCCGGTCAGCATTTGTTATTATTTGACTTCCTCACAATTGCCATTCTTTCTGGGGTAAGGTGGAATCTTAGTGTTGTTTTAATTTGCCTTTCTCTAATAGCCATAGATATTGAGCATTTTTTCATATATTTGTGGGCCATTTGTATTTCTTCCACTCTGAAGTATCTGTTCATTTCTCTGGCCCATTTCTTGAGTGGGTCATTGATTTTAGGTAGTTTAATTTTTTTGAGTTCTTCGTATGTTCTAGATAATAGTCTTCTATCTGAGGACTAGCTAATAAAGATTTTTTTCCCCATTCTGTGGGTTTTCTCTTTGCCCTCCTAATTGACTTTTTTGCTGTACAGAAACTCTTTAGTCTAATGTAGTCCCATTTGTTGATTCTTGTTGTTATTTCCTGTGAGATTGGGGTTCTGTTTAGGAAGTCCCTTCCTATGTCTTCAAGTGTTTTACCTATTTTGTCTTCCAGAAGGTTTAATGTTTCTGTCTTAATGTTTAGATCTTTGATCCATTTTGATTTTAATTTAGTATATGGTGAGAAATATGGGTCCAATTTCATTCTTCTATAAACTGACAACCAGTTTTCCCAACGCCATTTGTTAAATAGGCTATCTTTCCTCCAACGTATGTATTTGGATCTTTTCTCAAAAATCATATATTTGAATATGTCTGGAGAAGTTTCTGTGTCCTCGATTCTGTTCCATTGGTCTACGTGTCTATCTTTATTCCAGTACCAAGCCGTTTTTATTACTATTGCTTTGTAGTATAGCTTGAAGTCTGGGATTGCTATGCCACCTGCTTTGATCTTATTGCTCAGTATTGCTTTTGCTATTCAAGGCTTCTTATGTTTCCATATAAATTCTAGTTGTTATCTCTAGATCTGTGAAAAATTTCTTCTTTATAATTGATTGTAAGCCATTTCATTATGATCTGCTTTGATGTATTTTATTGGTATTTCTTGTGTTTATTTTTATTTATTTGTTGAGAGTTTTGGATAAGTGAGTTTCGAGTTTGTCTCAAATTTGGAACATTTTGGTCATTTTTTTCAAACTTTTTTTCTTTCCACCTTACCCCTTCTCTGTTAGAGACTCAAACTGCACATATTCTACTCTGCTTGAAGTTACCCTACAGTTCATTAGTGGACTATCATTTGTTTTTTCAGTCTGTTTCAAAATGTGTTGCCTTTCATGGAGGGTTTCTAGTGCTATGGCTTCATGACCACTAATTTTTGTCCTTCAATATCTAAACTCCTGCTAATTTAATTTGGCATATCTTTTATCTCAAGCAAGAAACATTGTCTCATGTATTCGGCTTGAGAATTTTTTATCTTTCATGTTTTTATTCAAGATGCAGTATTTGGAATATAGTTACATGCATGTTTTAACTTGTTTATTTATAAATTCTATTATCTGTGATATTTCTTATGTTTTTATTGATTGATTCATTTCTTCTCATAATGAATCATGTTTTCTTCTTTTACATATCTGGCATTATTGATTGGCCAATAGACATATATTTTGTTTTGCTAGTTATTTTTGTATTCCTACATATATATAGGAATATATGTATAAATATATATATATATACACTATATATATACACTTGAACTTTATCCTGAGATGCAGTTAAATTACTTAGGAAACTGATCTTTTAAAGGCTTGCTTTTAAGCTTTCTGGGGTAAGATCAGAGCAGCCTGTAATCTAGGGTTAATTTTGCCCCATTACTGAGGTCTTTCAAGTACTCTCCCTGATGCCCTGTGAATTGTAAAATTTTTTCCAGTATTGCTAGTGGGAACACAAACTCTTTCTGGTCATGTGAGATCTAACCACCCCTATTTTCCTTAATACTTTTTGAATTTGCATAATTTCCTCACACACTCGCAGAGGTCAACATCAAGATCAAAATCAAATTATAAGCTCTCTTCCTGCATGATATTCTACTCTCTGTGACGCATCTGATATTCTGCTCTGTGAATTCTAGCCATGTTGGCCTTTTGGGACTCTTAAGTTTCTATGTTCTGCTCAGGAAAATCCCCTTCCCTAGGCCCTGTGGTCTGGAATCTTTATCTAGGCAATAAGGGGGAAGTTTGTAGGCCTCACCTTGATTGTTTCCTCTTTTTTTCAGAGATTGAATTCTTTCCATTATGACTGGAAATGAAGTCCTGATACATGTTATCATGAATGAAAAGTTCATAATTAGAAAATATTGGAGGAATTTTCAGATTGATATCTATGACTTGAGGTCATAAGTGTTTCTCTCTCTTCCTTGTAGAAATAAACAATTTTTTGGTTTGGCAAGGATAACAGTGACTTGGACAACATTTCCTTAAAATAATTAGGATTTTAATATTGGCTGTGACCCTGGGTAGGGTTCTTTGCATTGTAAAGAGTTTACTGTCTGTGGCAGCTTGAATAATATTACTCTAACGTATCTAATCATTGCCAATAATATTTTATCTAGATGTGCAAAGATCACACGTTTCTGCAAATGAAAGGGATTTTGAGAAAACTGATATTCTAGAAGGTTAGTACTCGAAACAAAAGTACAGAGAATCATGATTCCACTACCTTCTAGAAATTATAGCTTTTCTTATATAACACATGTTTGCGATGTCAGACGATGGGAACATGAAAGAGCTATATTTTTATTTAGCAGACCTAAATCAAATTAAAATAATGATAAATAGGAAATAGATACATCAAACTATCCTATGTCTTGGAATGAAACTTGGAACCTAAGTATATAGAAAGTAGGTCCAAGTAGAATCTACCCATTTTGACTTTGGAAAATTATAAATAATGAAACTTTTTTATTTTATCATTGGGAGTAGACAATATAAATGGAGGAACCCTCAAGAATCTAAAAAGGCTGAAGTATATTCTAATATGTGAGCACAAAAAGTCTTAAAATTATTCCTAGAGTCAGAAAAAATACTAGGAAACTCCTATCTTTTATAGCACTGTAATTTGATTTCTGTGAAACAGAAAGAGAAAGTCATTAGGAGAATAGGTGTTGAGATGGGATGATAACATGATGAAGGAAAAGAAAATGAAAAATTTTAAGGGGTAGTAAAGAGTAGAATCGATATCATGGGAGAATTAAATCAGTGATGATGCATGTCAGCTACAGAAACTCTCCAAGACTGAAGAGAATAAGGAAAGGCCTCTACAAAGAATATGTGGGTAAATTTACATATAGAGGAAAAGAATATGTTGTAGTATATTAATAATTGTAGGCCATGTGATTTAACAATAGAGCCCTTAGCTGCAATAACTTGAGTCTCAAGGGAGGAAAATATACTAAAATTTAAAAAAGTAACATTCAGATTTAAAATTTCTATTTCATTTGTACAAAATCAATAATATAAATTCACACTTAGATATTGCCCTGTAACATATTTTCGAAGAACATCAGAGAAATATCTGGTAGCTTCCTTTTACGGAAAAGTTATTAGATTGTTTCCCAAAAATCAGGCAAAAGAAACAAAGTATCCCTAGACTTCTCTTCATCACTGAATGCACAATAAAATGAAGTTAAAGGGGAGAATTTTGGGGGAGAATTAGGTGCTAAATGTTTTATTTAGTCAAGTTGTCTCAAATTTTTGAGCAGTGGAAAGACATTCTCAAATATCCAAGGGCTTAGACAATGAATCTCACTTGTAAATCAAACAATACTAAACAATAAAATAACATCAGTTGTTTGAATGATGAAAATTATAAATTCAGGAGAAGTGGGAGCCAGGAGTGATGGTGCATATCTGTAATCCCAGCACTCTGGAAGGCTGGGGCAGGAGGATCACACATTCCATCCCACCTGGGCATTTTAGTGACTTAGACTCTGTCTCAAAATACAGAAAATAAAAAGGGACTGGAGATGTAGCTCAGTGTAAGTCCTACGTTCAGTCCCCAGTTCCACAAAAACCAAAAATGGTAATTATGATAGAAATTGTGTGTGTTTCTTTAGTCATTATGACACAAATTCAGGAATCCAGTTCAATTCAGTAGAGTGAGTAGTTTTAGTAGGATTTCATGTCATGGGGGTAAATGTTATTTCTGTACTATTTCACTGAAATTTTATTTTTCTGCTTCAACTCTGTTTTCAATGGTAACTGTTTCTACTTCATTAGTCAAACTCAGTTTAGAGAGAATCTCCTTCCAGGTTTGATAACTTTATTTTTATTTTTTTTTTAATTATTCCAAAAGGCCTTTATTCATATGAATTATGGATATCAACATTAACAGCATTGAAAATCAAACCCAAAATTTGAGTTTATTTTAGCATAAATATATTTTATTTATTTATTTGTTTATTTTTATTTTTTTTAACCAAGAATATGTATTGGTACGTTGTACATATAATGATCACATTCATCATATTTGTTTTGTACTCATGAATGGTACATCTTGGTTCTCCCCCCTCTTCCCCATCTCTCCCATCTGTTCCCTCCATCCTTATTTACAACAGGTTTATTCACATTTCTCCATGATTTCCCTTTCTTCTTTCTTTCCACTTTTTCCCTTCCTGCTTTTCCCCCTTCCCTCTTTCTAGTACTCCTCTGCTTTGTATATTATCTTCCTTTTATATAATATCTATTACACCTCTTTGTCCTTATTTACAGTTATGGTGTCTCATAACAGAGAAACATTCGATGTGTACTCATGAGTGTCTGATTTATTTCACTTAATAGTATATTCTCAAGGAACATCCATTTACATACAAATGACTCTAGTTTATCCTTTTTTATGGCGGTGTAGTACTCCATTGTGTAGAAAAACCACATTTTCTTTAGCCATTCATTGGTTGTTGGGCATTTAGGCTTCTTCCAAGACTTAGCTATTACAAATTGTGTTGCTACAAACATGGTTGTGCATATATCTCTGTGGTAGGACGATTTTAATTCTTCTGGGAAGATCTCCAGTAGGGAAATTGCTGGATCAAATGGAACTTCTAGTTGTAGTTTTTTGAGGACTCTCCATATTGATTTCCACAGTGGCTGGACCAGTCTACATTCCCACCAACAGTGGAGGAGGGTTCCTTTCTCCTCACAGCCCCTCCAGCATTTGTTGTTGGTTGATTTTTTTCATAAACGCGATTCTTTCTGGAATGATACGGAATCTTAACGTTGTTTTGATTTGCATCTCTCGAATGACTAATGATGTTGAACATTTTTTCATATATTTATTTGCCATTTTTATTTCTTCATTTGAGAAATGTTTATTCATTTCAGTTGCCCATTTTTGGATTGGGTCTTTGAATTTGGGAGGTTTAATTTTTTTGAGTTCTTTGTATATTCTAGATGTTAGACTTTTGTCTGATGGATAGCTAGCAAAAATTTTTTTCCCATTCTGTGGCTTTTCGTACTGCTCTATTGGTGATTTCTTTTGTTGTGCAAAAGCTTTTTAATAGCATGGGGTCCCAAACACTGATTCTTTGTATTGTTTCCCATGCAGTCTGGGTTTTGTTCATAAATTTTTTCCCTACCCCCATGTCTTCGAGGGTTCTTCCTATTCTATTCTCCAGTAAATTTAGTGTTTCTGTTTTAATGTTTAGATCTTTGACCCACTTCTGTCTTAGTTTAGTGCATGGTGAGAGACATGTATCTAGTTTTAGTTTTCAGCATGTGGCAAGCCAATTTTTCCAGCACCATTTGTTGAGTTTTGTTTGTTTGTTTGTTTGTTTTTTTGTGGTGCCGGGGATCGAACTCAGGCCCTTGTGCTTGCAAGGCAAGCACTCTAATCACTGAGCTAAATCCCCAGCCCCTCCAGCACCATTTGTTAAAGAGACTATATTTCTTCCAGTGAGGATGTTTGGCTCCTTTGTCGAAGATGAGGTATGTGAGTGTGTTTGGAGTTGTTTCTGAATCCTCCACTCTATTCCATTGATCCTCAGGTCTGTCTTTTTGCCAGTAGAATGCTGTTTTTATCACTGTAGCTTTATAGTGTAGTTTTAGATCGGGGACTGTGATGCCCCCTGCCTTTCCCCTGTTGCTTAGGATTGTTTTTGCTATTCTGGGTCTCTTGTGGTTCCAGATGAAATTCATGATTGTCCTTTCTAATTCTCCGAAGTATATTGGTGGTATCTTGATTGGAATTGCATTAAATCTGTATAGTAATTTAGGAAGTATAGCCATTTTCACTATGTCGGTTCTTCCTACCCAGGTTTGATAACTTTAAATGGCACAATAATTGCCAACAATTGCTGACTACTAGAAGCCTGCTTTGGAAATTACTAAACATGTGCTTCAGAGTCGAAATGTATAGAGTAATTTATTGACCATTGGGTATGTGTCTATTTTGTAAAATGCTTAGTGATGTTAGGAAAGGTTTAGATATTGGAGATGCCTAACAAATAATCTAGTTGCCAACATCAATCATAAATCCCTTCAATGTCATCTTACATCTAGAACCTTTGAATATTTTGTTAATGATACTTAAAAATTAAAATAAAAATTTGATCTCAGATGTGTAAACAAAATATACTGGAAAAAATAAGAAAATACCTAGTAGATGAGTTCATGGAGGCTCAAAATGACTTTCTTCTTATTAACTTGTGGTACAGGATGAAATTTTCAGTCATATTTTATCCCATGTTGGGATGGAAGATACTGGTATAGTGACAATTCTAATTTAGAGGATTCACAATGGTCAGGATTTATGCTGCCTCACTGTCTAGGGTGTACTAAATAACTGCTTTGTATTAACATATGGTAAATTATTCTGAGAGATTTACAACTATTATTGATTCGCTCTTGGATATTTGCTTATTAGGATATATCTTTTAACATTTTAAGAAGAAAAGTATTTTGATTTTTTACATGTGAATGAAATAGAAAGTTTAAGTTTATAGAGCTAGTTGGTTAGGGGAAAGAGAGTGAAAGTCTTGGGGTTACAAGGTCCTATAAAAATGATGGAAGTTCCATGAAATTCTCTGAATTGGGATACTGTGTATGAAATCTGCTTCCTTCTTGTTCCTGCCTCTCTGCAGTGGATCTAAGAATATTGGACCTGACCTTCTTATTAGCAATCTCCTTTATATTTGTTTCCATCTGCCTGATCTGAATTTAGAAATAGTAGCCATTTTCTCATTGTGTATTCATGAAGGTCTAGAACTCTGAATGTGCCTTTGCCCTGCGGTTTCAGGTTCTAGTTTGTGGTTTTTTAGAAACCCTGACTGTAAGTGACTCACCATCCCCTTTACTGCCCTTTAAGGGTAGAAAACAGCTCTACCTTCAGTCCTCATCTATGCTATCCTTGCATCCAAAATTGGACTTTTTAATCATATCATTTAAAAAAAATTGAAAAGCTGAAAGAACAATTAAAGGTATCTTGGATTGCCCTTTAAGAGATATATGGTTTGTTAGTTTTCTGTTTAACACATATGAAAAAGATTTGACATCCACATGGCTTTCAGCTTTTGCTTAACATATGTTGAGGCTTAAATTAATCCTTATTGGTTCTCAATGAGCCTCCAAACATGAGCAAAGTTAATGGGCCAGTTTTTTACAGATAGATCATGTCATATAAATAAGAATGTGACTTCACTCAGAAAATTCTTTTACAAATATGTTAGTTAATCATCCAAACCACTTACAAAAATTAAATTTTATAATTTATTTGTTACAGGGGCCTTATTTATCATTGCTCATGAAATAAAATATTCAAAAACAGCTTATTAAGGAACATGGTCCTACCAGCTTTAGTAAAAGACTGAGAATCCTTTATGTTCACTATTCTGCCTTCACTCTATGAACTGCCCTTTCCTGCATCTACATTTCTTATCCTTTCACACTTTATTATCTTTACAAAAGGGAAGGAGACAACATACAAAATTAATTTAAGTAAAGGTCTGCCTTACA
Organism: Hystrix cristata; assembly: GCA_004026905.1. NCBI lineage: Eukaryota > Metazoa > Chordata > Mammalia > Rodentia > Hystricidae > Hystrix > Hystrix cristata. The sequence continues at coordinate 25,027 of PVJO010013667.1, forward strand.
GATGAAAGCCATTAACTGGCAGCCGTTTACCAAAGCACAGGCAAAAATCAATTTTAATTAGTATTTTTGGCTTTAATGAAAAGTGATTACAAAATTGGCATTTTTAGCTAATACTGTTGAGATTTATGGTGAGCTGATGCTAATTAATTTTCTGTTGAACTACTGTGGGCCTCGAGTGTGTGCAATAAAATAGTATATATGCTGATACCAGGCCTGCATCAGCATTTCAAAATTTTGCAACAAAAGGATTCTTAATGGTTTACAGGTATATTTCACATGATTGCTCCTAAACTACAGCATATTATTATTTTTTCCATAAAAAGACTGTTATAGGCAATCAAATTTCATGCTATTTTATAAATTGGGGCCATTTTATTTTAATGTATCTTGAGTGTTAGCCAAAGAACCTTTTTATTTCAAATACAGCTTTCTTTTGTCTAGCTGCAAGTAGTAAAATGGAGACATGAAATACTTTAATTAGATAATATTTAATGAATGATTTCTCTTTATTTCCCCACTTTTTCTCCGTTCTTGATTTTATTGGTAATAAATTGTCTTCTGCACCTAGTTACATGTTTTAGATCCACCTGAAAGCAGGAAATAAAAAGAACTAAGCCTTACAATCCATTTTTGTCACATGATTTGAGTTTCAAATGTTACCCAGCTTGCCTTCATTGTGATTATTTCCCCTTTTTTTAAAAAAAGAAAAATAATACTTATTAAAGATTTTAAAATTATGTAACATTCTTCAGTCTGATACTCTGTATTCTTCCTTTGATTTTGTTCTACCTGTGATTGGAAAATCATCTTGTTCATCTCTTGTTGATGTTGTATTGGCTGTCACAAGACAGACTCTAAGAGATGGGTAAAAGAGTACCTATGGAAACTGAGAAAGGGTGTTGGAAATCTGACCCCAATATGATTGCTTTGGGGCCTTGAGTAAGTTTCTTAACCTCTTTAAGTGCACTTTGCTCAACCATGTGTTTGAAATAACTATATTCCTGTCACAATATACTTTGGGTAGGAAGCATATAAATGAATGTGGCATGGTGCTGCACTCCTGTAATCCCAGCCCTTGAGAGCCTGTGGCAGGATTTGAATCCTGCCCAGGCAACTTAGCGAGACCGTATCTCAAAATTAAGAAAAATAAAAAGTACTGGGAATGTAGGTCGGTGTAAAGACCCTGAGTTCAATCCCCAGTATCAAATATCAACAAATAAACAAAAACATATGTAGCTTAATATAAAGCACTCAATAAGTAGTAGCCATGATTATTTTGGAAGTGAAATCTTATTTGGCAAAACATACCTTAGTAACTTCTATAATATACACATACACAGTGTACATTCTTCTATATAATGTATGGGTTATAATATTTTATTTAATATCCAAGTACCAATCATACAAATGCATTTTTAATCATAAAAGTCTAAGTATGATGTACGATTACATGATTAAACAAAAAAACATGATGACACAAAAATATAAACAGACACTAGCATTTTAGAATAGAGTCAATGAAATAGGCTCAATTGAAAATAACTGAGACATCTAGTAGAGTTCTTTTTCTATTAAAAATGAATAATTGGAGGCTTGTAGAAGTTAAATGACTTGATTAATAAATCCCAAATGAGTATTAGAGGAAGGAATTAGTCAAGTCCACTCTGAGGTAAATTTAACATTTACACGTGTGTTTTTGTGAGTTAAAGGGAGGCAGTATCAATTTCAACCACTAGGGATTAGCAATAACTATTTAAGGCAAATTACTTTTTTTTTTTTTTAACTCTTAGGCATAGTTTGGAGAGTTTGGGAAAATGTTTCTTCTCCTTCTTTCCTGAAACATTTAGAAAGACTATTACACAAACCAATGGGCAATGTCCCACAAGACTTTTGGATATGATATGCCAGAACATTCCATCAAAAATGTCATGAAACTCCACAAATATCCCTGATGAAAAGCCTTGTGTAGTGCTTTCTATTTTTAATAGAGGGTTTAATTTATTTTTATACAGTATTTTCAAAACATAACACAGATATAAATACACAAATGTGAATCAGGTCTTGGACGAATTGCTTTCTCTTCATCGTTTAAAAAAAAAACAACTCAAAACAAAACCCTCTTATACCTTGTTGACTGGAATGGCCCTATCTTGGGGCCAAAAAGATGAGTAAGAGTTGTCATCAGAACTCTCAGAGCAGTGACAGTAAAAACACATGCCTGGATTTTGTTCTCTAGGTACCATAAAATTATAGAATTATAAATCAGAAAAAATGACCTTAGGGAATATTTATTCTCAAATATTCATTATACAGACAAAGAATTTGAAGCGTGGAGGGCTTATAAAACTTGCCATTGCCATTGTCACCTTACCAGTGTGAAACGGATCTGGAAACTACAATTCAGGTGATCTAAGTTACAGCTCAGTGATCCTCCCGTTATTCCATATATTAAATAATGAAACAGTAGGTTAAATGTTTGGTTCAAACTTTTCTGCATATAACATCACTTATTTTATAATCATAATCTTTCATTTAAAATATTTAAATATTTTAAAAGAAAAATTACCTTGAAAGCATGAAATAATAGAATTATGTATCTTTGATGAATGCTGGGACAGAGATATACAGAACTATTGAATTTCCAATCTCTCAGCTTTGTTTACCTTTACCTAGGTAGGTCCAGAAAATGTGATTTTTGGCAATATATTAATGACAATCAGGTTCTGGTCTTTTTTTTTTTTTTAACCAGTGCAAAATATCCTTGTGCAAAATGAGAGTATTGGAATATTGTGTGAAATTTAACTTCTGAGTGAATGAATTATTCTTATTTCTCTTGAAGAAAGTCTACATTAGGAAGAGGAGTTATAACTACAAGACTGGTAATATGTCATAGACATAAAATTGGTCACATGATCTATCTTAATGATTCCAGTCATGAGATGATTGCCAGATGAACCTATCTCCACTGTATGAGTAGGTTGGCCTGAAATACCAGAATATTCATTGCTGGGTTGGCTTCAAGGGTGTATGACTGTACAATCACACAGGGTCAATACTTAGAAAGGACCCATTCTTGCTCTACAACTGCAGTCTTGAAATTCCTTGATGGTAAACAACTTGTGTTTTGTGAATGATGTCTGATGACAAAATGGAGGGTGTTTATAACCAGAGAACATACACCCAATATGTGTATTTGCTGTTTCTTGCTACTACATTCTCATATTGTGTTCAAGGCATTCCATAAGCACAGAATTCTCATTATGTATGATGTATGGGAGTTCAGAAAGATTCAAAGTACATTACTTCTGCTAAGTAAGCAGGGTGCTGACAGCCCAAGAAGCCATACCTTTCATTCTAATCAGAAAGTGCTTAGAATGCAGAAATATTGCAGTGATGTTATGAGAAACACAATGACCAAGGATCCCTTTCATATCCTTCCTTACTCATGTTACTTCCCTTCATTACTCAACCATTTATGTTGAAAATGATGACACAGGAAGAAAAAAAACTAGAGTAACCTGTACTTCCTTTTTCTTTCAGTCCTCGTTTACCCACCAGTAAGCTGAAGGTAGAAAGTTTTGGTAACTGTACATGCATCAAAAAGTGAGAAAAGAACATTTGAATTAGTTTTGTGCTGTATTTCTACTTTCTGGTTAGAATTAAATATATATATATATATATGTGTATGAGCTATGAAATATGAGTTGGGTAATTTCAGTTATTTAACATACAAATAAATAAATAGATTTTGCATTTGAAATTATACCCTACATTATAAAGATGAAGAAAAATACATGCTAATGATTTAAAATATTATTTCTTTTTTTTTTTTTTTGGTGCTGGGGATTGAACTCAGGGCCTTGTGCTTGCAAGGCAAGTGCTCTAACCACCGAGCTAAATCCCCAGCCCTGAAATATTATTTCTTTACCTCAAGAATACATTCAATAGTGAACAAAACATACCATGTTGTTGCGAGAGACTGCAGAAGAAAAGAAAGGCTTTACTTTTGCACACACTTAGTGACACATTTTCTTGTTCTTTTAACAAGCAGCCTTGCATTATCCTTTCATACTGAATTCCATGAGTTATGAACCCAGTTGTGATTCCAGAAGTATAAGACAGTGATCTAGACACAAAAGATGATAAAAAGTATTGTATGTTTAAGTTAAAAAAGTATTCTAGTAAAAGACATATTGCCATATTACCCCTCAGAGTACTCCCCCTCATTCAAACACACTTGTCCCAACTTTCTTGTCACTTTATGAGGCAGTTCTGGTAGTCCCCTAGTCCCATCCAACAGAAAGATAGCCTCACTGTGGTGTGTCCTCATCAACCTTATTCACTAGATCTGGCGTGATGCAAATGTCTGGCTCTTCCACAAAGCCAAAATGACCATGACAAGTAAGTGTTTTGAACTGGTTTGGGGCATTGAGGCAGCTGTGCCAATATAACTAAGACACTCATGAAGAAAACTTTCAAATTGCTTCAGAGAGTAGCAAGAACAATAGGAAAAGTGTCTTTGGAGTGAGAGAAAGTATTTTGAGTAGGATCAATGGCAGTGTCTTTTACTGTAGTGTGTGTGTGTGCGTGTGTGACTGAATTTTTTGATCATGCCTCATAATTCTGAAGATACACCACTGGTTTGTCTTGTTTGTTTATTTGTTTTGGGGCTTCCATTTTCTGGATTTCAAGTAGATCATTTTCTTTCCATTGATAAAAAGAAAAATGACTCTATTTCCTTTAGCTACAAAGCAGTATAATTATCAGATAGGCTTTTATTATAATTCAATTATGTTTTTGAGATTGTATTGGTCCTCAGGATTAGATTTTAATTTTTGAGCTAGCCTATCTTCAAATTTATTCCTCATATGGCTAATTTTTTCTTACTTCATGTAGTTGTGAGAACTAAATTTATGTGTTCAGTAAATATTTACTAAGCAGCTAATATGTGTGGGGCACTGTGCTAGGGGCTATGGACTCAGTAGTAAGATAGGTAGACTCTATGCCCTCATAGAGACTACATCGTATGGTAGGATGCAGAAAATAGTAACTCACTGAAAAAGAAACTTCTCAGATTTGGACATAGCTATTGAGAAAATAAACCGGTTGATGAAAAAAAACTAATGTGAGGAGGCCATTTTGTATAAGACTTTTAAGGAATGCTTAAGGACACTGTGTACTATCTACACTGAGACCTGAAAAATACGAGTTCTGAAAGGAGAATGTTTTAGAGGCAATAAGAATTGCAAAAGCCTAAAAATAAAAGGCATTTAGTGTAGTACATTGAAGGGTAGCCTCTAAAAAGAAATCCATATGCCCCAGAAATTGTGACTGTTACCTTTCTTGGAAAAAAAGAACCTTTGCGGATGTGATTAAGAAACTCAAGGTGAGAACACCCTGAACTAACAGGGTAGACCCCAATCCAGTAAGAAGTGATTTTACAACAGACAGATGGAGGAAGAGATGGACACAGAGAAGAATGCTGTATAAAGGCAGAAGCAGACATTGGAGATATGTGTGGCAAGCTGAGGAATATCTGTAGCTACTGTAGCTAGGAGGAGGCCAGGAGAATTTTCCCCTAGAGAAGTGCTAGTTAACCTATGGCACATGTGTTATTGTGTTTTTCTTTTAAGACAAGAGATTTTAATGCAGAGTTGTGTTTTCTAAACTAAAACCTCAGCATTGAGGTTTAATTGCTGTGTTGGGACTTTGTGATAAATAAGTGGGTTTTGCTTGCAGTTTGGCACTCACTTTCTAAGAAGTTCACCATTACTGCCCTAGAGCCTTGCCAATGCCTTGGTTTTGATTTGTTGGCCTCCTAAACTGTATCAAAATACATTTCTATTGTTTTAAGCCACCCAATTTGTTATGATAGTCTCAGAAAACTACTAAAGATACACTTAACATTTTTAAAAGAAAAGTGAGGTGAAATGAGCAAAATAGAGGAGGCTGAAGAACTAACGAAGGAGGCAGAAGCCAGATTCTGAAGGGACAGAAATCAGGATTTGACTGTGAGTCATGGGAAGCCCAGGGTGCCTGTTGAGCTACAGTATCATTTGATGTCCATTTAACCCAAAGGGCAGAGCACTGGAGGCCAGGTGGAGAGTACAACAGAGACTCTAGTAGTTGACTAACACAGATGTTGGTGACACAGACCATTTGGAGATAATGAGGGGACCACGTTGATGTATATGTTGATATTGAAGTGATAGGACTTCAGAACGGATTCAAATTAAATAAATCAAAGTTGCCTTCTGAGATTTTAGAGCTAAAAATGGGTAATGGTAATATTTACTGAAAATTGCAGTGACTGAGGAAAACGTAATGGCTGTTGAGTGTGGGCATCTATCAGGAGTTCTCTCTCAATAAATTAAGATTAGAAATCCAAATGGAAATGTTATTTAGGTAGACTTGGAAAAATGTATGCCAAAAGCGTGATTAATTGCCTATATATACATATATACATATATATGTATGTATATCAGAAAACAAATGTGTCGTTCAATTTGTGCTCACTCGAGTTCTATTTTTTTAGTTTAGTAACTATTTTATCTCTTGGGAACATCATCCCAAGGCTATTATCACTGCAACAATTACTTCTTGTGTTCATTTATTATTAGACTAATTATTAGAAATATTATAGTTAGAATTAAAATAATTATTAGAATGATCTTTCAGGGCAAGTTTCCAAGATCTAAACTAATTTTTATGTCTCCATATTTGATATTTATACACAAGTCCACAGAGTGTAAGTTTATAGTTAACGTGCATTACTAGGCAGCAAGTGTTGCTTCAGTGCTCAGTCCACCAACTACAAGAATCAACTTTTTGTCCAAACTGTAATCTTGGCTCAAAAAGCCTGAAAATATAGGCTCAGAGATGCTCTTTATAACCCTTCCCCATTTAATCAATAATGATTCTGGCAGAAAAAGAAAGTACATCTTTTTTCCTTAACACAGATAATTGAATATTGCCTAATTAGATTAACAGCACTACTTTGATGCCATAGTGATAGGTGATATATAGGAAGCCTGGCAATGATAACTGTGTAAAAAAATCATTTAATGTAAATGAAAGAAACAAGGTCCAGAGGCCACAGCTTTGAATACAGCATCCCCTTCTCCTTTCGAAGTTTGGGTATATATTTTGTATTAAAAGTGGAATCTTTTGTATTATTAAAATGTATTCAACTCCTTTCTATGGCTTCTAACTTTATTTATGTTAAATTTAATTACTTTAGATTACCTGAATTACTTCTGGCTGGGCAGGAGATAGAATCTTAGCTCTTTCTGATCAGTGTAGGGAGGCACACAGTCTTGGCTATTCCCACATTCACCATTACAGTAAATGTAAGCCCAGTACTGGGAAAGGTCAGGGTGCGGCACACTAGTGGACCTCCTAGTCTCATTTGAATTGGATTTAGGCTCAACTTCAGTGTGTTCTAAGGACCTGTGTAGCTGGCTTCCTCTTAGGGGAAATGGATATATTACAAAGAGTGACATGGAGGAAAGCTTCCATTTTAAGCATAATGCCACCTCATCAGACCTAAAAGCACTTTGGTGGAAGGCGACTGTGACAAAAACTTTTGAAGCTTCACAATTTGTGTGGTGAGGAGAGGAAGGGATTTAAAAATGAAGCAAAGTTTCTAAAACTATAACCAGCACTTTTAGAGAGATGACCACATACTCCTTTGTATTGCTTGTGCTTTATCTGCATAGTCTGCAGGAAAGCATTATTCCTTTTCCACTCATCTGTTCTGTTAAACATCTAGTATGTCTCATGCTTTTGAGAAAAATCTGTTTGTTTGTGTGGTAACTGCATGTTACCAGTACTGGGAAAGGTCAAGGTGCGGCACACTAGTGGTAACTGCATATGGAACTTTTTACATGGTAACTGCATATGGAAGAATGAGTCTATATTGGTCACTGACCAATTAGGTGAAATAGGTCAAATTTAAGATGCATTTCTTCCTCATAAGGCAAGGAGGAATTGACTTGTTTCTCTGAATAACAGCAGTCTTATATTTCCCTTGAAACCCCAAGAATTTTAGAAGTAAAAGATATGAAAGGATATGAAACTGAATCTTGGAATCTCTTCAACTCTGAATTTTTACAGTAATATAGAATTCTATAATTTAAAAATACATTTTTCTGTGAAAACCAGTGATTCCTGAGTAGGAAATTTGGGTAGAATGAAAAAACAAATGAAACATGGTTGGACGAACTAAGGACCTCTGACTTTTTCTACTCACACCTCATTCAGTGCATTGTTTTCACATTCGTGAATTTAGAAAAACACTGGATTTAATAGTGGGAAATAACAGAGCTAAAATGTAGCACGAGAGGAGAGAAAGAGAATCAAGAATTCGGACATCCATTAAAACCTACTGGCAAAAAATAATTGGCAAGACTTTTATATGTGCATATCAAACCTATGACAAAATTAGCTTATTATCTTTCATCTTCAAAGTGAATGGCATGCCAAGTGACAGAACAATGCTTTCAAATTAGGAGTAACTGTACACATCAGAATATCAAAAACATATTGACAGTGTTGTAGATGGAAAATCTTTTTCTGAATCTATTCTTGGTTCCGTGTATTGATGCTCCTTGATTTATCGTGGGGTTATGTCATGTTAAACTTATCTTAAATTGAAATTATTGTAAGTTGAAGATGCATTTAATACACCTACTCCAGTAAACACTGTAGCTTTGCAACACAGTGCACTGTGGAGTGTCAGTTCTTCACTATTGTGATTGTATGGGTAATTGTCACTATTTGGCATCACGAGAGACTATGATACTGCATAGTCACTAGCTCCAGAAAAGATCAAATTTTGACTCAAAATATGTTTCTACTGAATAAGTATCACTTTCAGGTACTGTAAAATTGATAAAGTATAAGTCATACTGTCATAATTTGTGGACTCTCCGTGCTCACTACAGCCAACAACAGTTTGTAAAGCCTATGTTTAACGTCTGTCCTTCAAATAGTGAAGTTAGAAGGGACAGTGTAGCAACTCACTCTGCACAGCTAACTTTAGGCTTACAGAATATTTGTAACGGATTTGTTCTAATGTTCAAGACTTAAAAGTTTTGAAATGATAGGACTTCAATTTTTAATGATTTTCAGATCCTACTGAAGAGTATTTGAATGATACATTTGAGTAATTTGCTAAAAATTGAATGGATGAGGCTGATTTAGATATGACTTTGAGACCTTCTGTTAGTCAACACTGTCACTGAATACAGATAAAAATAAATAAATTTGAGAAATCAATTTTGAAAATTTTAAGAGTTTTAGAAGTTTGTCAAGTCTATGTGGGAAATTTTAAAATTTACCCATCTATATTAAGCAGGCTGACTATATAATGAACCAATCTTCATTGTACTCTGTGTTGTAATTGTGAATTCCAGATCACACATGACTCAAATACATAACAATTCTATTTGGGAAAGTAATGGGATTTATTTTTCTATGTACCTTTCAATTCCAACTGTATTAGTTTACAATGGTTGCCAAAACAATACATCACAGACTAGGTGCTTAAATTACTGATGGCATAATGCTAATTGGACCAAGATTGCAAGAAGTAACAGCCACTCTAGACTTATTGATAAAGCTTCTGAGTGTCAGAGGATGGGAAATAAATTTGACTAAAATCCAAAGGCCCTCTACCCCAGTGAAATTTCTAGGAGGCCAGTGGTGTGCAACATGCAGAAATATTTCTTCTAAGATGAAGGGTATGTTGTTGCATCTGGCCCCTCCTACAACCATAAAAGAGGCATAATGCCAAGTGGGCCTCACTTAGATTTTGAAGGCCACACATTCCTCACTTGGTTGTGTTGGTCCAGCCCATTTATTGATTGATTCAGAAAACTGCTAGTTTTGAGTGGACTGCAGTACAGGAGAAGGCTCTGCAACAGGTCCAGGCTGCTGTGCAGGATGCTCTGTCACTTGGGTTGTATGAACCAGCAGATTTAATGGCATCAGTGGCAGACGGGGATGCTGTTGGGAGTCTCTGGCAAGCCACCCGTGTGAATCACAACGGGTGCTCTCAGGATTTTGGAGGAAGGCTCTGCCATCCTCTGGATACAACCACTCTCCTTTTGAAAAGGAGCTCTGGCCTGCTCCTGAACCTTTTTGGAAACTGAACATGGGATTGTGGAACACCAGATTATCATTCAACCTGAGCTTCTCACCATGAACTGGGTGCTATTTGAGCCACCAAGGTATAAAATTGACATGCACAGAAACAGTTCATCATCAAACGGAAGTTGTATATACTTGTACATCATCGAACCTTAGAAGGTCCTGAAGTTATAAGTAAATTATATCAAGAAGTGGCTCAAATGTCTGTGGTTCTTACTCTTGCTACACTGCCTTCTGTTCCACAGCATGTATCTGTGATTTCATGGGGTATACCCTATGGACACTTCACGGGGGAAGACTAGGACCTGGTTAACAGGTGGTTCTGCATATTATGCAGGCACTTCCCTCAAGTGTACAGCTGCAACACTATAGTCCCTTCCCGGGACATCCCTGTAGTACAGTAGTAAAGGGAAATCTTCACAGTGGGCAGAACTTTAGACAGTGCCCCTGGTCATAAATTTTGCTTGAAAGACAAAAAATGACCAGTTGTGCAACTACATGCTGATTCATGGGCTGTAGCTAAAGAGCTGGCTGGACAGTCAATGAAATGGAAGGAACATGGCTGGAAAATTGGCGGTAAACACATTTGGGGAAGAGATATGTGGATAGACCTCTCTATATTGGTGAAGGATGTGAGGGTATTTGTGACCCACATACATGCTCATCAGAAAAGGACTACAGTAGTCAAGTGGATAGCATGACTTGTTTTGTGGGTAGTGGACAACCTCTTTCCTCAGATACCCCTGTCATTGCCCAGTGAACTCATGAAAAAAGTGGTCATGGTAGCAGAGATAGAGGTTATTCATGACTCCAACAAAATAGACCTCCGCTTACCAAGGCTTACCTGGCTACAGTCACTGGTCAATGCCCAATCTGCTAGAAGCAGAGATCAACTGAATCTCTGACATGGAAGCATTCCTTGGGTAATCAACTTGCAACTTGGAGACAGATTGATTATATTGGACCACTTTCATTATGGAAAGGGCATCATTTTGTCCTTACTGGAATAGACAATTATTCCTGCTATGGATTTGCCTTCCTCTCACATAATGCTTCTGCCAAAACTACCATCCAGTTCCTTACAGAATGCTTCATCCACTCTCATGGTCATACAGCATGCTCCTTGTCAGTCCACACAGCATTGCTTCTGCCAAGGAACATACTTCATGATCAAAGAAGTACAGCAATGAACTCATGTTCATGGAACTCGCTGGTCTCACCATGTTCCTCACCATCCAGAAGCAGCTGGGTTGATAGAATGGTGAAATGGCCTTTTAAAGATGCAGTTACAGTGCCAGCTAGATGGCAGTACCTTTCAGGGCTGAGGCAAGACTCTCCAGAAGACTGTATGTGCTCTAATTAGGACTCAATATGTTGTACTGTTTTTCCCATAGCCAGAATTCATGGATGTAGGAATGAAGAGATGGCGGTGGAAACGGTACCACTCACCATCACCCCTAGGCAAGATCACAAATGACCCAGAACCTTCAGGAATGAAGGTATGGGTTACTCTGCCAGGTAATGAACCAAGACACACTGAGATGTTTGTTGAATGTCAAGGAAATACAGAATGGGTAGTAGAAGAAGATATTTATGAAAATGAGCTATGACTGCTTGATCACTTATGGAAATGAGTATTGTAATTGTCATAAGTATTTCATTCCTGCTTTGTTAATATGCTTGTGAATTTGCACACATAGGTTGGAGCAGATATCTTTGTTTTCTTTCTTTGTAAGATAAAGTTGATTGACTTAATGCTAGTAATTAAGGATTCTTAAACTGACATTATAATATTCAAGTTATATAATGTCAGGAGAAAAGTAAGCATCATTTAGAGAAAAATTTTGATGCCTATTCTGGGAAACAAATAAGTGCATTTCCATTTGCACACAGGGTAGTAGTATCATATTAGGCAGAATTATGAACTTGCTGTTGTAATTGGAAATTAAATAGGGGTTAAGGAGATGTATATGGTTGTCAAGTTGACAAGGGATAAATTGTGATTGTTAATTATGATATTTCAACTTGGATGTATTAAAAAGTGCCTAGTGGATTAGTAAAACACAGTTCTGTGTGTGGCTGTGGATAAGTGACATGTGGAATTGCGAATTTAAGGGGGTTTAGGTGGCACCAACAAACAGGGTTGTAGCCTGAATGAAACAAACAAAAAAAAAGGCAAACTGAAGTATATATGTTTCTGAAGGTCCTCCATTCTTCTTGAGCAGGTACATTTTTTGCTAACATCAGCAAAAACTGGACCTCAATCTCCAGTTTCTTCAGCCTGCCAACTCAGACTCATACCAGTAAGTCTGCAGTGAGTATTTATTCCTTCATCCTCAGGCCTACGCTGCATCCTTGATCCTTCTTGTTCTGCAGCCTCCATCTTCTTGAGCTGAGCAGTTCCTGGATTCTCTGGTTCTCTGGCATGTGACTACTGTAAATTTTCCCACTTCGGATCCTCTAAGCCTATATAATAAATTCACTTGCATAATTATGTATATATATATATATTTTTTTTTTTTCTAATGAGTCTGTTTCTCTTGAGAAGCCTAACTGTGGTATCTGTAACAATATACCACAGACTTGGTGGCTTAAAAAACAGGAATTCGTTTTCTTGTAGTTCTGGAAGCTAGCAGTCCAAGACAAAGGTGTTGGCAGAATTGGGTTCTTCTGAGGCCTCTCTACTTGGTGGGCAGATAGCTGCCTTCTTCCTGTACCCTTACATTGTTTTTTGCATGTGTGAACATATCATTGGTGTCTTTTTGTGTGTCCAAATTTCATCTTCTGAGAAGGACACTAGTTAGATTAGATTACAGTCCACTTTAATGGCTTCATTTTAAGTTAATCACCTTGTTAAAGAAATTACCGCCAAATATGATTTTTCTGAGATGTTGGGGGTAAGGAATTCAAAATATGGATCTTGAAGAAGACATTATGCAGTCCTTAACATAAATGTAATTTTAAAATTTAATAGTATTTGTTAAATATGTCTGTTGAGGTCTTTGACTTTTTGGAGCTAGGAGTTTAATGGAGGAGAAAGTCAAGCAAGTTGTTAAGGAAGCAAACAACTGGATGACTACAAATGATGATAATTGCTAATACTAGAGGAAATGAAGAGTGTGATGGAGAGCAAAGTGTTGGAGGAAATGTTGGGAAACCTTATAGGGGATTTTTAGGAAACACTCCACAGAAAAGCATTTTCTTTAAGATATGAGAAGTGGCTGTGTCTGAAAAAACTGCAGGGATTGGGGAGGCTGAAGTCTAAAGTATAAGACAGAGAAGATGAGGTATCAGCTTTATTTGAATTGCAGTATGAATCCTCTGAACATATTTAAGAAAGGTGTGTGTGTGTGTTTGTGTGTTTGTGTGTGTGTTACTGGGAGAGGGTAAAAAGCTATGTCAGCTTCCAAAATATTACTCTGATTCATACGCCATGTAAAGTGGAAAGGACAAAGTGGACCAGTCTTATTTTAGTCTATTTACAGAATTATGGCAGTGATTCAGGGCAGTAGCGACGGTGGATTGGATGAAGGAATACAGATGTATAAAGATTCAACATTTTTAAATGTAGCAATGACAATACTTGTAGATAAGTTGGAGGTGTAGAATAATAGGCAAAACAAGGTTAGCTCCCAGGTTTAAGCAGCCTAGTGGATATTAGTGTCATTTAGTGTGAAAGAGAGGATTAGAGGGATAAAGATTTACAAAGGGAACAGGAATGAGAAGGAATGTTGTATTAGTCAACTTTACTGTTGCTGGACACAGTGAATACCCAACATCCATAATTTCAAGCAGGAGAGATTTAATTTGGCCCATGTTTTAAGGAAATTCAGTCCATGGTCAGCTGGCTCCAAGGCAGAAACATCACTGTGGAAGGGCATGGTTGAACAAAATTGCTTAGTTCACGGCATCCTTGAAGCAGAGCAGGAGAATAATGCCAGAGAAGGGGCAGGAACAAGACATAGAGCGCAAGGCCATCCCTCTGTGACCCACCCAGACATACACAGAATTGTGCTTCACCAATCCCCTGGGTATATCCCAAAGCCAATCAAATTGACACTCTACCCAAACCAGCACATCCCACCATTTTGAACCCAAACAGAACTCCTTAAATTTAATTTCCAAATAAAGACAAGGACAAGTTCATAATTCTGCCTATCATAATGTAACTCCTTTGTGTAACCTGAAATGCAACAATCTCTTCCCCAGATTCTCACTATTTCCTTGAGATTTTTTAGAAGTCCAAGTAAAAGTTTATTCTGAGACTCAAGGCAAACTCTTAGCCATAAAAGTAAAAATGAAAGTTAAAAAAGGTTACATAATCCCAAGGAACAGTAGCACAGGGTGAACATTCCCATCACAAATGGGAGGAAGAATAGAAGGCAAGAAAAGAATAAGACTAAATCATGACCTAAAAGGAAGGCAAACAATAAGTTCTATAGCTCCATATCTGGCATCCAGGACACATGGCAATGGCTGTTAGATGTGAGTTCCAGAAAGTTTGGGCATCCTCACTACTGTTCCTTGCTGGCTGCAGCCCAAAGGGCCCCTCTCTTGGGCTGGTTCCACTTACAGCCTGCAGTTTTCCTTGACGGATGTACCACATTCCTGGCATGTCTGACTTTCTGGGGTTCCATAGCAACTCTGCTTTCATTCTCATAGCTTCAGGCACTGCCCTCTCAGAAACTCCTTGCCTGACCTCCCAAGCCATCCTTTGAAACTTGGTGGAAGCCTTTCTGATTCCATTGCCTTGTACTCTTCTGCAGCTAAAATCAGTATAATGTAGATAATGCCAAGGTCTTAGGTGAGTAGGAACAGTATTGAGGCCCCCTTGGACCATGGGTGCAGCAGCTTCTGAGTGCCTAAATGACTGAGCATGATAAAATAAATCCCAGGGACCCAATTCCTTAGTAGGCCCTTTTTGAGCAGAGGAGTATGGGACTCTTTGCTCAAATGAAAGATTTACACTTTTACACCTTTGAGCTTGCAGTGGGTAGGATCTTGCCAAATTTTGAAATGCCCTCAAGGAATCTTTCTTCTTGTCACTGTACAAACTGGTTTCTTTTTAGTGGAACAAATATCTTTAGCAACCATGTCCATTTTGGCCTCGCTTTACCCGTGGTTCTTTCTGGAACTTTTTAAAACTTTCCTTTTCACCTTTCCCCTTTAATTCTCACTATACATCTGGGTAAAAACAATCAGCATTACCACAATATGAATGTTGGGCTGCCTTGAAATTTCCTCCATCTGACTAATTAGCCTACCACACTTAAGCTCAGCCTCCTTCAAAGTCTCTGGACATGGGGAAAATGTAGAAAAATTTTCTATGAGAGTGTAACATATATGGCCTCTAGTCCAATTCCAAATTCCACTCTTATCTGAAATCTCCTGAGCCTTGCCTTTGTTTTCTGAATTCCTATTAGCTTTCTGGTCTTCTGAGCTTTGACCAGAAACACCAATTAGGCTCTGCTTACAATATTCTAGGACTTTGCTACTCTGCATCTCCAAATCTTTCCAAACTCTTCCTGCAGTCCCGTTCCAAAAGTTTCTGAACCTCATTGTTGTTACAGCAATTGCCTCCTCTTTCTGAGGTACAAATTTTCTGCTTTAGTTAGCTCTCCCATTGTTGATGCAACTTAAATTAAAAGACTTCAATTAAAAGAGTATTACTTTGACTCACAGTTTTAGAGGATTTGGTCCATATTTTGCTGACTCCAAGGCAGGAGCATTATGGCAGAATAGCAGAGAGCATGGTAAAGTTGCTTAGTTCATAGTGACTGGGAAGCAGAGCTGGATAACAGTGTTAGAGAAGAAGGGACCATATACTGTACCAAAGATTATGCCTCCATGACCCACCCAGGCACACCCAGAAGTGTGCTTTGCTAATCCCCTAGGTGGCTTCCAAGTCAATCAAACTGACAATTAAATTTCACCATCACAAATACTAAGATCCAAGAGCTTAGATTTGTTATGCTGACTCTGAGGTACCCATTCAGTTATCCTAGGAGAGCTATAGAATTCAAGGGAGAAAATATTACGAAAGTGAAAACAAAAAATATTTGCACTTGGAATAAAACTATACCTGTTTATTAATGAACACTAGGGACCTATAATTTGAATAATATCTGTGAGCTTAAATAATTTGGTTTTAAATTAAGATCTAACTAAAGGATTAGGTAAGAATTTGTCTTTTTTCCCATATAATGGATATTGGACATTTATACATGACATCAGTTTGAGACTCAGTCAAAGGTTTCATATTAGCATTACTATGTAACGTAATGATGTTACTAAAGATATCTTGGACAGGCAATGTTCAAGTTATTTGAAATTAAACCCTGTCTTGCTAGGTTTTATTTATTTTTTTTTTCTTGCTAGGTTTTAGAAGTACCACAGAGGAGTACCTTAGAATTTAAATGAAAATGTCAAGCAAAATACTTTCAGTGTGGCTTTGCAACTTGTAAATCTGGCAGAGATTTTAAGACATGTTTGGCTCTTGTAGAATTAGTGATTTAGTGATTTAAGTGTTTGAGCAATGACTTTCTATTAACCGTTCCTTAAATATTTAATATTCTATGGAGAAGGGTAGAGTGATACAGTGTTTGCTGTTAATGAAGAAAATAAGTCATGTGGCTTACCCCAAACCACTAGAACCTTAAAAAGAATCTTATATTTCATGCTAAAAGGGACTTTTTATTATTTTTTAATATTTAATGATTTTGAAAATAATTTTTAATGGATGAGCAAGAAAACTGGGTGTAATACGTGTTGAATTATGGACATGAGAGTCAAAATCATTACTGAGCAATTTATACAGACTTATAAATGAATATGATTTTAAAGATAGGGATAATACAATTTGGCTATTATGTCATTATTTGCTTTGCTAGAAGTGTATTTGATAGGAAGGATTTTATTTTCAGTATTTAAATTACTCTCTGGAATAATGTCAAGTTTACTAAGAGAAAATCATCATTAACGTGATCTGTGCTTGTTTACACTAAAGGCTAATCTGCATTTACGTCAAGATAGTGGTAATCAGTAGGACATGCATTTGTTTTTCTAAAAGTAGTGACTAATTTTATATGCTATTACAAAAATACATTAGACATCATTTTTTCCTATTCGTTTTACAACCAAGGAAATTAAGATCAAAATAGGTGAAAACTGACTAGCCTACAATCAGTTATTGGAAGGACTGAAGTTGGAACTCAGGGATACTGATTTCTAGACTGGTGTTTTTTGACTCCACAAGGCTGCTCTTGACAGGCTGGTGTCTTCCTCTGGTAAATATCAAAATACTTAGTTTCTTTCTTAGTAGTACTAATCCTGTAGTTTATTAGAAGTATTAACTAGATAAGAAATCCCCTAGTTTGCATTGGCTACTTTTACCATAGATTTAAAAAGATTTTCTAGATAGGCTTCATGAGATTTGAAACAGGTCCGATGTCCCTGTGCTTCCACCCAAAGAGTTTGGTGTCCTTGACTAGTACTGAGCCTTTTTTTTTTTTTTTTTCTGTTTAGCATAGCTCTAGTTGGCCTTCATGTCATATCTTGCTGCTACCTCAGAATGAGGGAAACACTACTGGCCAGTAGTTTTTGAGAGATGCTCCATGAAAGGTATGAATTTAATTTGTCATTATTGATTTCTTAAGCATGAGTTTCAAACTGACTACTCTGGCTGATAAGTTTAGCTAAAGGAATAAAAGTTGTTTTTCCCCGCATGGATATATTATTTTTCTGTAACCCATGCCTAAATAAATTTTCAAACATTGAAAAATATGAAAATACTGCAGGGTATATTAAATTTCTCATTAGGTACATTGCACACATTTCAATAAGTTTAATATTCATTTTCATGGTTGATACTGCAGTTTTTAAGTTGAAACTCTTTATGGATTTATATATGTTGTAGAAAATATGAAATGCATCAGTGGGGAATGTGAGGAGTGACTCATTCTGAAGGAGTTAAATGTGCTAGCCTCATTTGAGCTATTCTGCCCAAAAGTTTAAGAAAAGGAATGAAGATTATTATGGACTACTAAAAATATTGGAAGAAAAAGGATGTAATAATGTAAAATAAAATCTGGCAAATAAGAAAGGGGATTTTTTTTCTCTTGCCAAAGAACCATGGGATCTTTACATCATCGATACTGGCATTGCTAACCTAACATATTCTTTATTGAAATGCTGATGTAACAGTTCTACAATGACCTCAGAAGACATTTTGTTGCCCACAGACTTGCCAATGTCTTAGGTAGCCAAACAGTTTTTGGTTTTTAGACCAGATTGACCTGGTCTGACACTGATTAATTCATGGTAGCTGGAAAGACCAATATTTAAGAGTGACTTCACTGCAAATGATATTAATATTTTAGAACCAAAGTTCTATTTGGCCATTGATTATATCGAACTCTCAAGTAGTCTTACAAAGGCAAATCAACAGCGGCATATTTTAGGAGAAAACTAGGACATCTATTTGTCTATATCTATTTTCCTAATACTTATTTTGGAAAATTTTCTTCTACTTTATTTGAAGAAAGTGCAGTCAGTAACATATACAAAGAGTTGGTAAGGAAATATGCAAATGATAGTAGGTTGTTTTCAGCATTAATGAAATTCTGAAGATCAAAACCAAAAAGAACAATGCAGCCCCATAGCAGCCTGTACAAAGATAACTGTACTCACAGCCACACATTTTCATCACCAATTTTATCTGTTTTATCTGTATCTATATGTATACATTACTATCCTTCACATATTTATACATATGATGTCACATATATTTGCCACATTTTTATCACTTATTGTATATTTCACATATGCAATTACATACATATCATACCAAACATATGTAAGATATATGATGAAAATATGTAGCTCTGAGTATTGTTCTATTGGTACAGGCTAACATGAGGCTGTTTCTTTATGATTTTCATTGCTGAGAACTGCAGTACCTTTGTCATATTGATATATCTATTTATAGATCCGAATCTATATCTGTACATGTATCTAGAGAGACAAACACAGAGACATACAGAGACAGAGCAGTCGAAAACATAAACCTGGTGGTAACAGAGAAGCTATTCTAATGAAATACAAATTCAAAACCAAATGCATATTCTACAGATTTTTTTCCAAACATTGACTTGTGGTTACATCACTATTACTTTGACCTCAGGGCATTATCTAGGTTTAATGGATATTACCTTGTGGATAATACAGTAGTAAGCTGGAAGTGATAGAATAATATTCAGCCTAAGAGAAGAAGGAAGCTTTACAGAAGAGAGAGGAAAAAACTGTCAAATCCAATTTCTTAATTCACAAATTCAGGTATATGCTTAGGCAGTAGCCTCTCGTCTCCTGGTATTTTGTCCAGTGCTGCAGCTGTGACCACAGGCCACATTCAGTGCGACGGGGGGCTACTGATCCATCACTCCTTTCTCAGCTCATCGGTCCTCTTTTCAGATTATTTTCTTTCTTATTTACTTGAGATTCTAGCTGGTCCATTTAACAACATTTACCAAAAACTGATTGCTTGTGACTTCCCTCCTCAGTCTTCCTTCTTTCCTTTATTCTATTTTTTAATGTTTTCTCCTCTTTTTATTTTGTTCTTGTTATTTGGAAAATATGTAACTCATACTGAAGATTTTGGGATCTCTGGCTCATGGTCTGAAGGTGTTAGCTTCCTTGCTGTTCGTAAAAACCTTTCTTTGGGAAGTTACTGGGTAAGGTTATGTGTAAAACATGAGGAACGAAGGGCTCAGTACAGTCAGGGAGGCTGGCAGGGCTGGAGTGTGGACTAGGTCATATATACATACATATGTGGAAAAAATGTGGTCTTAGGAAGTAGACTGTTCTGTGTTTTCTACTGTTAAGCCCATAGCTGGCAGCTCTCAATGATAAGTCAAATACTAACCTGGGGTAAAATATGTGTCTTTAGCTGTTCCATGGTAGCAGAATATGGGGCGAAGCAGGAATTGTATAAAACAGATTTATGACAATCCAGGTGCAAAAAAGATGCTGGATCAGAGTTCCTTGATCATTCTGTCCTCAGGTTAAACAAAACTTTAAAAACAGTATGATGGTGGCATTCTGACATCCTGGTTTCTATCTCTTTTATCATACTGTTCCAGTGGAGTGATTTCTTTCTGCTGAATGTACAAATGATGCTTTGGGATCTTCCTAACCATCTTTCATGGAATTCCTTGAATTTCTTTCCTGTTTTGAAGTTTTGGTTTTTATGCCTTTCTCGGGCTTACATTTTCCTTTTTGGTTGTTTCTTGATATAGGGTGAATGAGAGTAAAGTTTTGAGACCTATTATGATTTTTTAAAAAACTCATTTTTCAGACTTTTTTGATTGTTTGGAGGGGTATAGAAAGACTGCTTGGGGGGTCGGGGATTTAGCTCAGTGGTAGAGTGCTTGCCTAGCAAAGGCAAGGCCCTGAATTCGATCCCCAGCACCCTCCGCAAAAAGAAAGAAAGACTGCTTGAGGTCAGACATTCTCCTCAGTGCCTTTCTCTGTTAGGATTTGTCACAATTAGGATTTCCCATACTTTTAAAATATCCCTATGCCTCCCATAAGTATTCCAAGAAGCCTGGAAATTTACTAATTTTTACATAGCAATTTATTTTAAGTGCCCAAGACAATGGTCCACACAAATTGTATTTAATATTTTTGATAAAATTAACAAAACATATTCAATTAAACTTGTGCAAAAATGAATGTCTGTCTCATTAACATTTTAGTAGTTGTCTATACTTGCAATGATTGATGGCTGAGTAGAAGGAACTCCTGCTACCTGACTGCTTTGATTTCAAACATTGATCTTTCCCTGTTTTTGAACTTGAACCGAAACATTGGTTTTTCTTGGGTCCTTTCACAAACTTGAACCATTGACTTTTCTGTTTCTCAGGCCCTTGGACTTAGCCTGGAACTACCTTATCAGTGCTCCTGAATTTATAGCTTGTCAGTTATAGATCTTTGGAGTTTTTAGCTTCCACAGTCACATGACCCAGTTTGTTATAAATGGAATCATAGCTTCAAATGATTTGTGACAATGATATTAGCGATTACTCCATCTTTATGTATTATACAAATAAAGGCTATTTGTGAATCATATACAAATCATCCTTCTGAAAATGGTGATTATCAATACCATTTGAAATGGAGGGAGAGGAGGGAGGAAGAGGGAGGGGAGGGAAGCAGATGGAGTAAAAAAGAATTGAAGAAAAAAAATGAAAATAGAGCTTTTCCAAATGGGAAGGTGAACAAGAGTTGGAAGGAACAGGGAAGGCGGTAAGGGGTAGAAGACAAAAATAATTTGATAAATGTAATCATTATATATTGGAAGCATGTACTAATAAGAAATAAAACAACAAAATAAGTAAGAAAGAATTCATAGGTAGGCTCCACGGAAAAGGGCTGATGTTTTTATCCACTAACAATATCATGATTCTGTTATTAGCGTGTTTTATGAACATAAAGGGCACATGATATACGCATATATGTAGACACACACACATGCACACACACACTTTTTTTGTAGTCAGTCATGCCTGCTTTGTAATTCAAGTGAGAATTAGATGTCATGCATTGGAATTGGAACTACAAGGAACTATAAGCCCTATGTGGGCATCAACCAAGTCTTTTTTCTTTGTATCTCCAAATCCTAATTGTCTACTTGGCATAAGATACACTAAAAAAGCTATATGATAAATGAGTTAATTTAACAAATAAATAGATTCAAAATCTTCTCTGATTAATATATAATACACAGAGTTCACTCCAGGACCTTTGAGAATTAAATATGCCACATGTGCTTGGATACTTGAAATTTTGTGCCAGTGTAATAATTTCTTTCCTAATAAGATGATGAATAGAGTGTTATTTAATAAGCGAAGAATTTTAACCAAGTCTTTGCACTCCTGGAGATTGCAATCGAGATGCTGATAAAGCCTGAGAAAAGAAGCATGCAGACTGTCATTACATTAAAAATTTTAAGAAGCTTAAGAGGAGAACATCAGTGTTTTAGCAAAGCACGGGATCGTTTATCACTCAGGGGCTCTTATTAAATGTAGTGTTGGAGACAAACTAGATAGAATATGAGAGGCAGTGGCACTTTCAGTTTCCTTGGCAGGAAAAACCCAGCTGAAGTTTGGGTTAATTGTTTGAGAGTATTAAGAAATATATTTTCTTTAAATAAAAAAATAAAATAACTTTTAGCAGAAATGCTGTGATGGCACATTTGAGAGGGAGGAAGCCCACGGCTCATAGTAATGCATTGCTGTTTAGCATAAACTAGCTAATCCAGTTTAGCTGCTTCATCAGAAAATTTGAAAGGCAAATATTTGTTGAGTTTCAATGCCCATCCAATCTATAAGCCTATAGCAAATTTTGCTAGAGAGTTTATGGAGAAATTTGGTATTAATTCTTGAATGTAAGATTGGGTTACAGTTAAAATTACTTGAAAACTTGCCATTTCTGTTTTCATGGTCTCAAATTATAATGTATGCTACTAAGTGACCTTTTTTTGGTGAAATACTAGGTTATACATTTTACTTCATGTTATTCAGAGCTTGTTTGGAAGTTCTGGCAGGGGAGTGCAGCTACAAGTATACCCTTGACTGAAGCATCCTCCTCTGTCGGGCTGGTTGTCCTCTTCCACTAAGTGCACAACTTCTGTGGGGGGGACTCACATGGAGCGGTGAGGGAGGAAGGGGACACCCGCCTAGTGAGCTAGATCAGCCGAATCAACCCTGGAGATCAGCGGGGTGACGGATGCCGCAGCCAGATCGCCCTCACATCCTACTTCATGTTATTGAAAAGCTGGAAAATTATGTACTTGACTTCCAATATTATTTCATAAATATGCAACATTTCTTTTCCTGTAAACTGAGATTTTCTCAGGCCGGAAATTGCTCAATTTTAAGGGAGACTGTAGCGATTTTCTTTCTTTTATTTACATATCTGGTTTTGTTTTTGACTTTTAAGCTACAATAATGTCTCACAAATAATGAATTTACACTGTATATTTACAATACTTGTATATTTTTTCGGTATCATTGTATTGTTTTTACTGCAGGTCTGAATAACCCTCCCTGGGGACTGGTGACTAGTGACAAAGCCCACACTACTCTTTCCATGAGTAAAAGACATCATAACATTTTGTGTAACAAAGAGTGGAATAAAGATAGAGAAACTATGCAGAGAGAGTAAGAAATAAATCATTGCCATTACTCAAACAGAAATGTATTTGGCTTCTGGATACAACATTTTCTGGGAAGTATAATTTAGGGGTTTGTTATGGCTTGAACTATACCAACACTGTACAGACTCCTATGTTGAAGCCTTAACACTCACTACCCCAGAATGTGACCGTATTTAGTTACAGGGTCTTGAAAAGGGTAATTAAGTTAAAATGAGGCTATTGGGATGAGCCTCATTTAGATCTAAAATGGCCCCCAAAAGTGTCGTGTGTTCAAGAGGGAGGCTTTGGAAGGTGAGTGTATCCTGGGGGTGCTATATTCAACAGTGGATTGATCCATTGCTGATTTCACAGGAGGTGAGACCTAAATAGAAGAAGGGGGCCACTGGGAGTGTGATATTTAATTATAGCAGTCTTAGGAAAGCCACAAACACTTAATTTGACTTTTTCCTTCAAACTTGAGAAAAGTAGATGCCTAAATCATAACTGGCAACCACTTACTATCTCCTGTAAGGTTCTCCAAGCATTAACATTACCCCAACTAACTTGGCAGTTCATTTTTGTACTACTTATAGTATTATCAGTCAAAATTTGATCCAGAGAGTCCATTTGTGATGGATTTATCAGCTTTTATTTTTTCTTACCCAAGAAGATGTTAAACAGATTTTTTTTTGTAAAAATGCTCATTTCAATTTTTGCTATTTTATTTCTCTTTGCTCTTAATCATCCTCTTTCTTTTCTGCTAAGTACTCTTTTTTCTCTTATTTTCATTTTTTTCTCCCATAATTTTAAAAAGTGAAGTAAGTGCACACGAAAATTATTCTTATTAATCTTACCCTGTCTTCAAGCTAAAACTTCCAACATTTACTTCTTTATAAGACAAAATTTCTTTTTTCTTTTATTAGTACGTGTTTGCAGTATATGTATTTTACAATCATCTTGGGGAGTGGGTGCATGTACATAATACAACTAGCAACCTTCTTTTGATGCCCTCCCCCAATTCCTCTTTCCTTATTTTCATTTTTATTATTATTAATCTTAGCATATGTTTATGGCATATAATGTTTACATTCTTTGAGGTTATTAGGTTCCTGTACACTACATACCTTTATTCTACTTATTTCCCTTTCTACTTCCCCACACCCTTGGTCTCTTATACCCCTTCCCATTTGCAAGAGACTCAACCTGTTCCCGCCTTGTACATATTCTTTATTGATCTCTTTGTTCATATTTTGCCTTTTTCAAATGAGAGATACCATACGGTATGTAAGCCTGTGTGTCTGGTATACATCACTCAAAATTATATTTTCCAGGTGCATCTATTTCCCTATAAATGTCTCAGATTTGTCCTTTATAGCTGAGTAATATTCCATATGTATAGGTACCATATTTTCTTTATCTAATGGTCTGTTGATGGATATTCAAACTAATTCCAGGATTTAGCTATTATGAATTGTGCTTCTATGAACAGTGGTATGTGTGTATCGTTGTAGTATGATGTCTTAAGCTCTTCAGGGAAGATATCTAGCGGTGGGATTGCTGGGTTGTATGGAATTTGTAATTTCAAATTTCTTTAACTGGATATTTGAAATTACTCTATTTCCTCCCTTAAACTGCAGCTCTTATTCCATTTGTACCTCACTCTTGCACCATAATCTCACTTTGACAGTGCTCATTTTTGTTGATGTTATGAATTTGATCTTTTGAAGTCCTCATCTTATTTGACTCTCTGAGTTGCTGAAATTTCTTTCTTAAAAAACCTCCTCCCTTTTGGTTATGTATGAGGCAAAATTTCATCCTTCTGTGTTGGCTTGCTCTTTTCAGTATTATAAACATTTCTTTTATTTTAGTCCTAATCATTGTGATAACTGTGATGGGGCTGCCATTTTACTTTACCGCAAATTCAACCTGCCACAGATTGTTAGGACTCCTGGTCAGTCCATTTTACTTATGTTCGTAGCCGTGGCCAGAGAATTAGCCTTTGTACAGTCTTCTAAGTTCCACTCTCCACAAGGTGACACAAAGGGAACCAGCCAATACCACCATATTCCTTGAGTTGTTAGAAAAGAAGAAGTTTGACTTTAAAGTAACTAAAGTTTTGAAATGAGCAGTAAGCCTACCTGATCTTCTTCCAGCAGGGAGACATTATCTTTATTATTCCAGGCAGAATCAAACAAGCAAACAAACAAACAAAAAACACCTCTTTATCTCTGAAAGTAAATACTATTTCCATTTTCCAAGTGCAGAACAGAGGCTCTCAGAGACTTGGTTCCTAAGACATGCAGAAACCCAACACTCTGCGGAGAACTGTCTCCAACCAAAGAAATGCCTCGGGCCTACATGTGCACCACATGCTCCTCCAGCATGACCACAGCTGCTCGCTAACACCAACTATTTGCATCTCAGTGACCTCTAGAGCTCTTCTCTTGTGCTTTCACTAAACTAGAATCGCGGGACTTGTATGATATGTCCGAAATTCATATTATTTTTTCTTTA
>PVJO010013668.1:0-50994 GCA_004026905.1 Hystrix cristata
TTTAAATACAATAACTATTCTACCCCTTTGTCCTTATTTACACTTATGGTTTCTCATATCAGAGAAACAATTCGATGTGTACTAATAAGTGTCTGATTTATTTCACTTAATAGTATGTTCTCCAGGAACATCCATTTATATACAAATGACTCTAGTTTATCCTTTTTTATAGCGGTGTAGTACTCCATTGTGTAGAAAGGCAATTTATGATTGTTAAACCACACTCAAGAATTACTCAAGAATATCCTAGATAAAAACAATGAAACCAATAAAGCTAAAAACCCAGGTGGAAAGAAAATAGCAATGAAGATGAAATAAGAAACAACATTAAATGATAACAGGAAAGGAAAAGCAAAGGACTCACCAACAGAGAACAAGCCTAAGGATAGATAGCAACTAATCAACACCACTCAGTAATATCACTTAACAGTCTGTTGCATTCAAGAAACTCATCCAATCAAAAAGATACTCATAGACTAAAGGTCCAAGGATAGATTTCATGCACCAGAACCCTGAAAACAAGCAGGGGTAGAAATTTTAATCTCAGAAAAAGTAATCATCCAGGTAAAACTGACCAGAAGAGACAAAGAAGGTCACTACATGCTAGTTAAGGGAACGATTCAACGAGAAAAGATAATGCATATAAATACTTATGTACCAAATTCTGGAGCACTTATCTTCATAAAACAATAATGCTAAACATAAAATATCAAATAAATATGAACACATTCATATTGGGGGATCTTAATGCCCCATGTTTGCTAAGAAATAGATCAACCAAACAAAAAAATCAATAACAAAATATCAGAACTGAAACACACCCTTAAACATATGGACTTAATAGATTATCACAGAATATTCCACTATACTACAACAAAATATACATTTTTTTCCTGCAGCACATAATGCTTTCTCCAAAATACACCACACATTATTCAACAAAGCCTATTTAGAGAAATATAAAATAATCAAAATCACCCATGTTTGCCATCAGATTGCTGTGCTTTGAAAAGAGAAAACAACCAAAGAAGAAATCACAGAAAATGTAGAAGCAATTGGACAATTAATAACACACTCCTGGACAACCAATGGGTCACAGAATAAATTAAGGAAGAAATTAAATAATTTCTGGAAGATGATAACAATGCCTGTACAACACACTGGAAAGTCTGGGACCCAGCAAAATCAGTCCTAATAGAGAAGATCATTGCAATCAATGCTCATATTAGGAGAATAAAGCAAGCTCAAATTAATAGCATTTTGAGGAACCCTAAGGTACTTCAGAAAAAACAGTGATTCAGGCCCAAATAGAAATTAAGGAGGGAAATCATATAGATTAGAGGAGATACCAATAAAATTAAGACTGTAAAGATACAGAGAATTAACAAATTGCAGAGCTAGTTCTTTGAAAGACAAAATGGATACACCTTAAGCGAAACTGATCAAGAGAAAGAGAGAGAAGACTTACATCAATGCCATCAATGCAATTAGCAATGAAAAGGCAAAATTACAACAGAAATCACATAAACTGAACCAAAGTCAAAAATCACCTGACTGTATCAAGAGATACAGAAAAAACTTTTGACAAATGCCATACCGTATGTGGTAAGAAGCCTGAAGAAAATAGCTATTAAGGACAATACATGAATTTGGTAAAAATTATTTATGAAAAAAAACGAACAGCATTACATTAAATGGGGAAAGACTAAAAAGCTTTTCCTCTAAAATCAAGAGCAAGGAAAGGATGCCCACTATCATCATTTCTATTCAACATGGTACTTGAAATATTTGCCAGGGCAATCAGGCAAGAGAAAGAAATAAAAAGGAAACATATAGGAAAGGAAGAACACAGATTATCATTATGTGGACATGACATGATACTCCATATAGAAGACCCAGAGAATTCCACCAAAACAACCTAGGATTAATAATCAACTTCAGCAATGTAGCAGGATACAAAATCAACATGCACAAAAAAATCAGTAGTCTTCATATATATCAATAATGATCTCAATGAGAAAGAAATTATATAAAAAACACTGTTCAGAGTAGCATCAAGAAAAATTAAATAACTAAGAATTAACTAAACCAAGGAAGTGAAAGATCTATACAAAGAACACTACAATACTCTGAAGAAGTTCAAAGTGGACATCAGAAAATGGAAAGCTGTCCCTGCTCCTATACAGACAGAACCAATATGTCAAAATGGCCATGTCCCCAAAACTCCTATACAGATTCAATGGATTCCTAATCTAATTACCAACAGCATACATCACAGACCCAGAGAAAATAATCCTAAAATTCATATGGAACCAGAACTAACCCAGAATAGTAAAAGCAATCTTGGGCAACAAGAGCAAAGCAGAAGGCATCACAATACCAGACTTCAAGCAATACTACAAAGCAGCAGTGATAAAAACCACATAGCACTGACATAAAAACTGATATGTGAATCACTGGAACAGAATAGAGGATACAGAAACATATCCAGACACATTCAGCTATTTGATCTTTGACAAAGGAGCCAAAAGCACACATTAGAGGAAAGATAGCCTATTCAGCAAATGGTGCTGTGAAAGCTGGATATCTTTTTAGAGAAAATTGAAACTGGTCCCACATCACTCACCATGTACTATACTACTATCAAAATGGGTCAAAGACCTAATCATAAAAACAGAAACTTTAAACCTATTGGAAGATAAAATAGGTAAAACACTTGAAGTTATAGGTGTTTGATAGGATTTCCTAAATAGAACTCTGATTGTACAAGAAATAACAGCAGGAATCAAGAAATGGGTTTGCATCAAATTTGAAAGCTTCTGTGCAGCAAAGAAATTAATTAGTAGTGTGAAAAGACAAGCTACAGAATGAGAAAAAGATTTTCCCAGCTATTCCTCAGAGAACTAATATCTAGAATATATAAAGAACTCAAAATTTAGACCATCTAAAATAGAAGATCCAATTGAAGAAATATACTCCTCGACCCCAGCTGATGATTCATTCAACTGCTGTAGATGCTCACCTGAGCCCAGAGGACCCAGGAATCACATGCCCACACTCAGCCAACACCAGCCCTTCTGGGAATCCATGCCCAAGCATGGAAAACTCCAGAATTGAGCACTCCAACCCCAGTCCCTGGGTTCACCACAGTACATGGCAGCAGAGTTGACAACTCACAGACCTTATTGAAGAGGCCAACACCCAGGACGAGAGTCTTGATTCAGGACTGAAATTATAACATTTCACAGGGACTGGGTGAGAAACAATCTTGCATAGACTTGGAGAGGGTAGGACCTAAATGGAGAATCTCCTAGAATCCCCTGGGAGGCCCAGGCTCAGACCAGGAAGATCATGGGGTCTGAATGCTCTTGTGGGAAGCCAAGAATGGTGGGCATAATTATTGGACGTGTTAGTCCTAAAGAAGAAGGCATTTAAAATAGTGGTATAACATTGTTTTGATTTGCATCTTTTGAATAACTAGTGATGTTGTACACTTTTTCAGGAAATTATTTACCATTTTTATTTCTTCATCTGAGAAATGTTTATTCACTTCAGATGCCCATTTTTGGATTGGGTCTTTAAATTTGGAAGGTTTGATTTTTCTGAGTTCTTTGTATATTCCAGATGTTAGACCTTAGTCTGAGGGACAGCTGGCAAAAATTTGTCCCCTTTCTGTGGGTTTTTGCCCCACTCTATTGGTGATTTATTTTGCTGTGCAAAAGCCTTTTAATAGGATGTGGTCCCAAGCACTTATTCTTTATATTATTTCCCATGCAGTCTGGGCTCTGTTCATAAATATTTTTCCTACCCCTATATATTCAAGAGATCCAAAACAACGTTAAGATTCCACCTCACTCCAGAAAGAATCGCGTATATGGAAAAATCAACCAATAACAAATGCTGGCGGGGCTGTGGGGAAAAAGGAACACTCCTCCACTGTTGGTGGGAATGTAGACTGGTCCAGCCACTGTGGAAATCAATATGGAGAGTCCTCAAAATCTACAACTAGAGGTTCCACTTGATCCAGCTATTCCTCTACTGGGATCTTCCCAGAAGAATTAAAATCATCATACCACAGCAATTTATGCACAACCATGTTTATAGCAACACAATTTGTAATAGCTGAATCTTGGAACAACCTAAATGCCCAACACCTAATGAATGGCTAAAGAAGATGTGGGTTTTTTTCTACATAATGGAGTACTACTCTGCCATCAAAAAGGATAAGCCAGAGACATTTGTAGGTAAATGGATGTACCTTGAGAACATACTCTTAAGTGAAATAAATCACACACTCATGAGTACACATCAAATTGTTTCTCTGATATGAGAAACCATAAGTGTAAATAAGGACAAAGAGGTGCAATAGATATTATAGAAAAGGAAGATAATATTCAAAAGAGAGGAGAACTAGAAAGGGAAAAGGGAAAAATAGGAAGGGAAAGGGAAAGAAAGGGGAAAGGGGAAAAAATGGAAAAATATAAATAAACCTGCTGTAAATAGGGAAGGAGGGAGCAGAAAGGAGAGGTGGAGAAGAGAGGGGAAAACCAAGATACTTCATGTACAGGTACAAAATAACCATGATGAATGTGATCAGTATGTATACAATGTACTAATACATGTTCTTGGTGAAAAATTAAAAAAAAAAGTGGTATATTTGAACTATGGCAGTGCTGCCAACTTCTAACAAATCTGTGTTCTGAATTACAATAGGTAAATACGAGAGGAGCCTAACTGTCTTCATTAATATCAGACTCCTCTTTGTTTTGGTGAAGGACTGTTCATGGGTGGTTTTTAGGGTTTGTCAATATCCAGTTGACTTTTGATGTCAGTGTTGTTGCTGAATTTACTACCATAGACAAGGTACCATACTAGGGTCTGACTACATGTTTTCCACTTACACCAATTCCTGGAGTGGCTTGTAGGATCATAAACAATACTGTGACTTACTCCTGAAGAAAGGGGCACAGGGTCAAAGAATTTGCAAACAACAGCACACACACACACACACACACACACACACACACACACACACACACAAAATAAAACATACATGAAATGCAAGGCAACCAAATATACCCCCAAACTCCCAACTCCCTCAAAATTGCCACAGGGGTCTATGTGGGGAAGAAATCATAAGCTACTCTGCAGATATTTATGACAGGATAGCAGTGGAGGTAAATGTGTTATAATGTGCCTGGTAAATTTATATAAAATGTAATTAATCATGTAATGACTCTAATGAAACATTATTAGTAAGTCTAGAGAAGCCACTAATAAACAACCAGTGGAGCTAAACAAAAAGATGCAAAACATGAGTGTCCAGCATTGAAAAGAATGGGAGTCCATATAAAAGTTCCAGAAACAAAAAAAAAAAAAGAAAAAAAAAGTTCCAGGAGATTAAAAATATGACTGAAAATATGGGTAGCAGAAGTGATCAATGCAAAGACAGAGTGTCAGATCTAGAGAAGAGGGCTGAGATCAATGATCAGTTAATCAGAGATGCCTTAAAAACAACAAAAGAAGATGAAAAATGGATCAAACAACTGCTAAATGACTCAAAGAAGTCTAATATGCGAGTAATTAGAATTAGCAAAAAATCAGGACAGCACAAAGAGCATAAAAAACCTGTTTACACAAGTAATAGCTGAAAACTTTCCAAATGTGGAAAAAGAACTTCACATGTAGAGAAAAGTGAAGCATATGGAACCCTATGTAGCCAAGATCAGAAAAAAAGAACATTCCACATCACATAATAATTAAAGTATAAGAAACACAACAAAAGAACAGAATCTTAAAGACTGGTAGAGAAAAGCAACGAATAACCTATAAAGGAAAACCTATCAGATTACAACAGAATTCTCAAAGTTTAAAGGCAAGGAAAGCATGAAATGAAGTGCTTCAAGCTCTTAAAGAAAACAACTTCCAGCCCAGACTGTTATATCCTGTAAAACTATCATTTAAAACTGACAGACTGAAAGTGTAAATAAAGACTAAAATGTATTATATTGAGAAAGGGAAGAAAATGTCCAAATGGGAAAGGGAACAAGGGAGGGGGAAAGGAACAGAGGGACAAGAGAAATAAGAAATGGAAGGAAAAAATGGAAACAAAGCTTTTGTAAATAGGGAGGGAGGAGTAGGGGAGGGGAGGGGAATGGGAAAAAAAGAAGTAACAAGATATGTAATGTACAGGTACAAATCCCATATGATGAATGTTATCACCATGTACGTCTAAAATGTACCATTAAAATAAAATTTAAAAAATGAAATATTTAGGTGTTAACCTAACTAAGGAAATGGAAGTCCTCTACAATAAAATTTACATCACACTGAAAAAAGAAATTGAGGAAGACATCACAAAATGGAAAAAATACCCCCTCTTCCTGGTTAGGCAGAACCAACATAATTAAAATGACTATAATTCCAAAATTGATATACAGACTTAATGTAATCCCATTCAAAATACCAACATCATTTCTGACAGAGCCAAAAAAAGTCCTAGAATTTATATGGAATCGGAGGAGACCCAGAATAACAAAACAATCCTGTGTAATAAAAGCAAAGCAGTCAGCATCAAAATACTCAACTTGAGGCCATATTATAAAGCTACAGTAATTAAAACTGCATGATACTGGCACAAAAACAGGCATGTGGGTCAATGGAACAGAACAGAAGAAACAAACAGTCCCAGGCACATACAGTTACTTGATGTTTGACAAAGGAACAAAAATATACACTGGAGAAAAGATAGCCTCTTTAATAAATGGTGCTGAGAAAACTGGCTTTCCACATGCCAAAAATTGAACCTAGATACATATCTCTCACCATGCACTAAACTAAAATAAAAATAGATCAAAAATCTAAATATTAAAACAGAAACACTTAAACTCCTGGAAGATAAAGTAGGTAAAACTCTTAAAGACCTAGGTATACACAAGGAATTTCTGAAGAGAGCCTCAATAGCACAACAAATAATACCAAGAATCAGCACATGGGTTTATAGCAAATCAAAAAGCTTCTGCACAGCAAATGAAACCATGAGCAGAGTGAAGAGAAAATGTATAGAATGGGAAAATGTTTTACCATCTCTTCCTTGGACAGAGGACTAACACAAAGAATGTATAACTAACTCAAAAGAATCAGATCCTCCAGAATAAAAGACCCAATCAAAAAAATAGGTAACAAAAAATGAATAGGCACTTCTCAGAAGAAGAATTACAAATGGACAATAAATACATGAAAAAACGCCCATCATTAGTGGCCATCAGAGAAATGCAAATTAAAACTACATTGAGATACCATGTTACCCGAGAAAGGATGGCTATCATCAAAAAACTTAATAATAACAAATATTGGCAAAGATGCAGGGAAAAAGGAACTCTACTACATTGTTGGTGGGAATGTGAACTAGTACAACCACTATGGAAATCAGTATGGGGAGTTCATAACTGCTAAACTACAACAGGACTTCTATGCAAGGCCCATCAGATGAGCACTCCAGAGGCCACTGACTGTGGTCTTCCTGACACTGACCCTTCTTAGCTTGAGGCAGCTAGATGGAAACTTCACCCTTCTCCCCTAACCACAATGAGAGATACCTCTTCAGAGCGGGGGATATTATAGACAGCTAAGTAAGGTAGAAATATTATAAGCAGTGAGAGAGGGCTGGGCCGTCAATGGAGTCACTACACAAGAGGAGAATGCACTACAACTATGGCTAGAGGCACATCCTCAAAACACTAAACATAGAAATTCTATTTGACTCAGCCATCCCTCTTCTAGCTATCTTCCCCAAATAGTTAAAATTATCACATCACAGAGATACATGCATACACATGTTTATATAGCAGCACAGTTTGTAATAGGTAGACCTGGAAAACAGTGTATGTGTCCATCAATAGATGAATGGATAAGGAAAATGTGTTATTTATATACAGTGGAGTACTACACAATCATAAAGATAAACTCGTGGCATTCATAGGTAAATGGATGCAATTCAAGAACATTGTGTTAAGAGAAAAATAAGTCAGACACACACGCTTATATATCACATGACTTCTTTTATATGAGAAATAAAAATAAAAAACAAAACAGAAGAGAGATAAATGGGAAACAGGGAGATGTTCGAATACTTCTCCAAACTACAAATTTCATTGTTTTAAAAATGTTTCATTATATATGCTAATTGGTTTCATTTACACTGCTAGTTTACCTTAGTTCATTGAAAAGAAAGATTTGTGTTATTATCTCTTTGTTTCTTTTTTGTAAGAGTCTTTTTGGTTTATGTCTTCTACTTTGAGTAACTACTTTAAAGATAACAATACACAGTGTAGTAACTATTTTTATTCCTTAAAAAAATGGGTGAACGAAATGAACAGACACTTCTTGAAAGAAGAAGTTCAAATGGCCAACAGTTATATGAAAAATGTTCAACATCTCTGGACATTAGAGAAATACAAATTAAAGCAACTCTAAGATTCCATCTTACACTTGAAAGAATAGCAGTCATCGAGAAATCAAAAAATAAATCTGGCATGACGGTGATTAAAAAGGAAACTTTCTACGTTATTGGTGGGAATGTAAACTAGTTCAACTACTTTGGAAATTAGTGTGGAGATTTTCCTAAAACTAAAATTAGACATACCTTATGACCCAGCTATTACCCCTTCCAGGTTTCTCCTCCAAAGTGCTAAAGACATCATACTACACTGATACATGCATACCAATGTTTATAACAGCACAATACATAATAGCTAAATCCTAGAAGCAGCTGACATACTCATCAACAAATGAATTGCTAAAGAAAATGTGCTATCTATACATAATGGAATACTACTTGGCTATAAAGAAGGACACATTTGAGACATTTGTAGGAAAATGGATGTACCTGGAAAATATAATGTTCAGTGAAATAAATCAGACACACAAGCTTAAGTACTATAATAATATCTTTCATTTGAGTAAGACAAAGTACAAACAACGAGCATAATCCATGATGTATAGAAGGAAACAAGGGAACAGATCTCTTGTAAATAGGAAGTATCTTGGAGACCAAGTGCAAGTGGAGAGGGGGAGGGGAAGAGGAAGAAATTAGAATCAAGATATCCCATGTACGGGATCTTAATAACCTCAATGTTTATACATTATATTTCATGAATATGTGCTAAGATTAATAGTATCAACAAGAATGAAAATGGGGAAAGGGGATTTAGAGGAAGAGGAAGGGAGTTGGTCAAGAAAGGGAAGGGGGTTACAAAAATCTACCTGTGTTATGCACATGTATCTACTCCCTACATGAATGAAAACTTCATGTACTAAAAATATATTCTAATAAACAAAACATAGCGTCCATTAGGAAACTAGTATTTTTAGGTATAGGACATGTTTGACTATACTTCTTTTTTATTTTATAGATTTTTATTAAAATTTATCCCAAATTACGCAAACTTACAGGTCATTACACAGGCTTTACAGACCACAATACATTGTGCCTTTTGCTTATGACTATATTTCTCATTTTTTCCATGGTGGACAATTGTCAGCATACTTTCCGTCATCTGGTTGAAATAACCTATGATTTACTTTACATCATTTCCCAGGTTTAGATAATCTATTTTCTCCGTCTAGACCTAATGCAGTTAAAGTTGTGCCTGGCAACTTCAGAGGTTGTTTACATCCAATTAGTGGGCCAGAAACTTAAATTTATGGGAGTGGTATACTAAGTGCTGTCAAAAATTAGAGAAATGAAGTAAATGAGTGAATAAATGCAAAGTGAAACTGGACAGAGTAATCAGGGAAAATCACAGACAAAAGAGAAAAGAGATTCATTACGGATGATTAGTTCATCAAAAGATTAGGAATTATGGCCGAGATGGAATGAAAACTGCCCCCAGAAATCTTCACTTAGGTGCCAGGATGCGAAAGAAAATTCACCTCGTTTCTTTCGTTTTGAAAGCACAGCCTCTACAAAATGCCAGCTCATGACGCAGACACATGGACTCAAAAGGTCGGTTACTTCAACATTTTTACTTGAAAATATGTTCTAGACAAGAGAGGTTAAGTTGAACCCAACAAACTTCTGGTAAAAATCCTGACTCATGGCACAGAATACGTTTGAAAGGAACTACTGTCCCCTGTGCTCTATGTTAATTTTAGCCTTGTAATCCTTGAAGGGTAGAGTGAATGTAAAAAAAAAGTTTAAATATGGATATTTTTGATGTAGGAGAAAACTTGTTTCACTTAAATTTGAGTTATTTTACTTGAAAAATATTCCTGCTTATGATTATTACTGCGTTTAATGCTCTCAAATGCTAATTCTTGTGTTTTTCTCTATTTAGCTTTAGGAAATGACTGGCTGATTTAATATAGAGAAGTAAAAATTGAACCATAAAAAGAGCTAGACATTTTCTCTCTCATTACATGTTATTTCATCATCCTTTTCAGTTCTGAACATGATAATAGGCATTATTATTCTGGACTCTATTTTAAGATCAGTTTATACTACATTGAATTTAGAATCCCGTTAGAGTTCCTTAAATTTTAATTTAACTTACATTGTAACAAATCTGTACAGTGTATATTGAAATTTTACTCTGAAAATAGCAGTCAAGCTTTAAGGAAATAATTAATGGAGATCTACAAATGATTATGAAGATCTACTGAAATTTAATGCTGGACAAAAATCCAGGGAACTCCTCCACAAATAGTAACAAATTTATTCTTTCAACATGGTATTTACTTAAATCCACCTATGCATTTTGAATAATCACTATTATATTTTTTGAATCAGTTTTCCCAAATATGAAATTTAGACATTTATCTGAATAAAAATTTTAATTTTCCTTCAGTAGTACTATTGTGTGCATGTATGTGTGTGTATCATTACAAATAATTTAACAATTTTTTACTTTCTCCCAGAATCTTCTTGCATTTACCTGATAATTAAGTTTAAAAAAATTTAAATCACCTAGAAGATTTTTAAACTATCTATAACTCTGATATATTTCCTTAGTTATCATGGAGTCACTCCAGAAAAACACAGATTTTTGTTAACAAAATTAGTATTCAAAATACCTTCATTTTAATTACAATCATGGTGACCTCAGCCCAGTTACCTATTATCATTACCATAGAACTCAGTTTCATCATGCACAAAATGGCAGAATTAATTATCTACCTTCATTGTTCAACAAACTTGGCCAATTTTATGTGTTGCGTGATTTGCATGATTCAACAGTAATCATCCATCACTATTGTTTCCATGACTGTCAACACAGCACTTAAAATTTCCACATTATATTTACATGGGAGTTACTGAAAATTTATTTTAATATGTATACTTTTTTGAGCAGAATAAAACTTCTGAAGCCATCAGATAATAAACACTAATTTGAATGAATTTTGCTTTATGTCTCCTAAAACCTTGCCACTAAATGTGTGGCTTCCAAACCAGTAGTCATGGCCATCACCATGTAGCCTGTCAGAAGTACAGGGTTGTGGCCTATGCATTTTACCAAGACACCAAGAAAGCCACACGAACCTTGAAGTTTGAAAAACATTTAAATAAAGAACTTCTGAAGGAGTGGAAGATGTTTCGATTTGAAAATGTGGTTCAAGTCTGGGCAGAAAAAGAAGGGGATTTTCGTATTAGAGAATCTTGCACATTCAGATGACAGCAGAAAGACAAAGATTTCCAAGGAGAGGAGACAGAGGAGGGTTCCAGAAGGGATGTGAAATCTATTTCACAATCCTTAAAGAAATATATCCTTCATGACAAATAGAATTGATAATCTTAAGGGAAAAAAAAACACATAAAAACAGAGAGGAGCCAGTTGTCTAATTTCAATGCTATGGGGATTATCTTTCATTTTTATAGAGAGCTTTTCAAATTTAAAAGAACAAATTTTTCTAGGCTAGTAAAACTTCTTAGAGGACCTAGAATTCTGGGCAAATTTACATGCTAGATTGCATTCATACTATAAAATATAAAATCACTTCTGTTAAATAAATCTATGATACAATCTACTCTGAAAGCTTATCTCCTAAAAGGCTTTGAGCCCTACTTATTATAAGGTACTTGACTTCATCCAATCAATGAGATATTTGTTTTTGCCTAAATCAAAATCTTTTGGAAGATTAATACTCATTCCACCAATCTTATGGCGGCTCCCTCTTTCTCCTTTTTGGATTTTAGTCATAGTATGAATTAGTTCAGTGGAGGAGAACAAAATAAAATAATTGAACTTCGGAAGTGACATTTGCAAAGACTATTTGAAGTACTGCCAAGAGACTCTCCACTGTTTTCTCAGTGATTTACAACATGACATCATCAGTATTGTCGTTGGAGAAGGCATAACATCTCTGCTACTTGAAATAAATGGAGTAGAAGGCAAATTGTGAAGTCAAATTGAATGAATGACAAAAACGTGGTATAGATTCACATTAATCAAAATAGAGTATTTTGAAGTCATGAATATATATACTTATATATACCCTTATTTATAGACGAGAAAGAAGATTGACAATGCACACTTTAAGAACTTTTGTTTTGATTTTGAGCAGTGGGAAAACAGCAGTGAATAAAAAAAGACCAAAATCCCTAAAAAAAAAAAAAAAAAAAGGACTTTTGTAGTTCCACGGGAGCGATTCTGATACAAGAGCACTCACGGGCAATTTCAGTCTTTGCATAATAATGAAACTTGTTCCATTTCTACAAAAATATATTCTCTATCACCTTCTATGCCCAACTAACTGAACTAAGCATTTTAGCGGTTACACATTCTCTAAGAAAGAGTATTTCTGTGATTATGATCTAATAATGGAGTTAGATTATGTTATAATACAAGGCATAAGTATTATAAATGAAATGTTTCAGGTGTTCTCAAATTATGAGTGAGTAATTCCAGCTTAGGAGAGGTCTGGGTATAGTAGAGGAAGTGGCCTTGGAATGCAACCCTCAAAATAAGGATTATGATTGTCAAACATGTGAGAATAGAGCATTTTAAGCAGAGAGAACAGTACAGTATACACACAGAGACAGGAAATCAGATAATATCTAATGAGTGGATATTGTCTTGCTTATATGTAGAGCAACTCCACCATATAGAGCTGGACATGTGTATTGAGAGAATATTTTTCAAATTATTCTACACATCAAATTTTCTCATAAGCTCTTATTAGTATCAAATTTCTAAGCACCATGCTAGGACAGATTACACAGAAAGTCTGGACGGAGGAACCTAGAAATTTTACTATTAACAACCCTATCTCAATTGATCTGAGGCCCAGTGTTTTGAAAGTACTGCATAAGGGACAGATTGCGAAGGTGGATGCTAAAGCAATTTAAGAAATATTACTCTGACCTCAATGATCTGAAGGAATTTGAGAGTGAAAAGATTATAGAAAGGGACACTAAAATTGCCCAACCATAAAGCAACAGCTCATAATTTCATGTAGCAACAATGGAAACACAAAGAATAAATGAAATGTGTGAGATGTTGCTCAGAACATTAGGCCATAGTAACCAGTTAGAAGTAAGAGAAGTCTAGAAAGAGGCTAGATCAATGAAGATTATGAAATTCACATTTAATCGACTGCATGAACTAGAGGTCAAAATTAAATGAAACTCTCATGTATTTCTTCATGAAGAAAAAACTTCCTATAAGCCTTTCTTTTTTAAAATTTTATTTTACCAAGAACATGTATCGGTACATTGTATACATAATGTTCACATTCATCGTGGTTATTTTGTACCTGTACATGATGTATTTTGGTTCCTCCCCTTTTCCCCACCCCTCCCTTCTGTTCCCCACTTCCCTATTTACAGCAGGTTTATTTATATTTTCTCATTTTTTCCCTTTCCTCCTTCTTTCCTTTTTCCCTTCTTTCTTTTCCCCCTTTCTAGTTCACCTCTCTTTTCAATATTATCTTCATTTTATATAATATCTATTACACCTTTCTGACCTTATTTACCCTTATGGTTACTCATATCAGAGAAACATGGATGTACCTTGAGACCATACTCTTAAGCAAAATAAATCAGACACTCAGGAGTATGAAACTTTCTGATACCCTTGACTTTAGGTAAAATTTTACTTTCAAACAGTTTCTAGTAGCATGTATCTTTCCTTAGAGCGTATTTTAAAGTGTAGTTTTATACTAGATACTAATTATGGCAGTTTGATTGAAAGCTATGTGCCCTACTAGACTACAAAGTTCGTGGGACTAATCTACTACAATTCCTGCTACATCATAGGCTCTCAAAACA
This sequence comes from Hystrix cristata, assembly GCA_004026905.1. Lineage (NCBI taxonomy): Eukaryota > Metazoa > Chordata > Mammalia > Rodentia > Hystricidae > Hystrix > Hystrix cristata. Next base: position 14,267 of record PVJO010013668.1, read on the forward strand.
TTTTTATTGATGGAAGTTTTCCACCTGTATAGATACATGAATATGTTTTACATTTTAAGCAATTCATTATATATTCCTGCAAGATTACATGAAAGACATTCAATAGTAACTGTAAATATTTTTATTCCAAGTATTTCAAAACACGCAATAATCAAAATTGTGCATTTTCTCTCAACTTAGTGGGGACAAAATACTGAGTAAACTAATTTTCATAAAAGACTCTAAGTGAAGTCATGAGTTCTTATTTGAACAAGAAAAATTCAGAACATTTCTTAAACTCCATCTATCCAAATGTTTACTTATTATAAGCAAATATATATGTACATGTTAGTATAGGTTTACTTTTAGAATTCAACATCATAATGTGTAATTCAATGTGAATTTTATAAGTATAAATTGCATTTCAATAAAAGAATTATTTAATGAACTTGTACTTCATTAAATGATGACAATATGGGTGTGTAACTATTGTGTTTGCATGATATAAAATGAAAATAATCCAGAGATACTTTACAAAGATAAAGATAAAGCTCTTTTTCTGTTCAGGATGTTTGACGTCCCTTGTTCTACTGTTGAACAAGCACTCTCGTTCTTCTCCTTTATTTTACTCAGAGAAAATGGAAGTTAAAGGGATGAAAGGGCTTGAAGAAGACTTTATGTCTAGTTAGTTACAGAGCTAAGCAATAGGAGAAATGAAGTTAATATTTATCAAGTGTATCTTGCATGTGACAATACAGTAAACATATGCATATTTAAATATCACAATTGTCACAAATGGGTGTTTTCTTATTTTATGACTAAAAAATTAAGACTCATAATTCACTTGTCCTGTGTCATATAGTAAATTGCAGAATGCTACTCTGTTTGATGCTGAACTATCCTCCTTTAACTACAGCATACAATGTTCTAATTCTCCTGATCTCCACTATAGTGCTCTATACTGGTATCTTTCTGAGAAACTAGGAACTATTTCAGTAAAGAGAACTGTTGTCCATCAATAGATAGCTGGATAAACAAAATGTGTTATCTATACAGAATGAAATACTATTCAGCTATAAAGAAGGAAAATGGATGAACCTGGAAAATATAATGCTGAATGAAATAAACCAGACTCGCAAGTTTGAATACCATATGGTATCCCTCATTTAGTGAGGTAAAATACAAACAAAAGGGTAAACAATGGATACAAAAAGGCACAGTGTTAGATATAAGCTGATTGACAAAGGGTTCAAGGGAACAAGAAGAGGGCAAAGGGGAGAAGGAATCGGAATCCAGAGGAATAATGATATCTTAAAAATAAGAACCTAACAACCCAAACTTAAATCAGTGACATGCACACTGGGTACTATAGTAACTATATGTCGTTGTGACTTACCGCTTTATTTATGTGGTTGTTTATATTGCTTGCAGTCATAAGCAAAAGGCACAATATATTGTGTCTGTAAGCTTGTGTAATGGCCTGTAAATTTGTGTAATTTTTCATAAATTTTAATAAAAATCTAATAAAAAAAGAACTGTTGTCATCCACACAGTGGGTACTGTATGCTCCTACACTGTAAACATAATGGGAATCTATATGACGTTGGCAAGATGGAAGAGAGCATGATGGTACAAGTTGAGGGACATACTATTTAGGAAGAAAAGGAACAGGAGTTGGTAAATGGGTAGGCAAAGGGAAATTTCACATTATCAAAGATCTCTTAGTTTTTGTAATTTTCATTCTGTTTTTATTTTCCCTCCAGATTCTGTTTATTTTGGTAAAATATACATGCCAATTTATTTTTAAAGTCAAGTATGAGAATAGATCAGGCTGGGATAAAAAAAAATTAACTGTAACAAGGGAAGATCCTTGTTGAAAAATCAAGGCCATCTTGAAATTTCCCAGTCATTCAATATCTCATCTCTGCTAAAAGCTCGGAGTGGAATTATCTCCTTAAATCCAGCCCATGCTCCTTGGCCAGTCCACAGATGCAGAATGACAGAGAGAAGCAAATTAATAAGCTAAGTCAGTTAAACATTCATTCTCGCTGTGAAAGGAGGAAATCCCACACCCTTTGGTCATTGAGACCTTACACTCATATACACAAGAACCTTGAAAAACCTTGATGTGTGGGGGTATGGCGGTGGGGTGGGGAAAAATCTCTTGAAGTTATTGCTTAAAAAGAGAGAAAAGAAGTTCGTGATAAAATGTTAACACATGCTTAGTGTTTCCAGACAAAAAGAAATGAGGAAAGTTTCTAAAATTTTGAAGAGATATTGCAAGTCAGAGTACAAGAGGAGCAAAAGAGAACAGTGGAATGGGGAAAGAATGAGGCATTATAGTTTAAGTCTTGTAGAAAGCTTAAGGTAATGGAATCTATAACACTGTCCACCGGAAGCTTTCTTCAATGGAGCACAGCAATCCTTCCTCCAATAGAAAGAAAGAAAGAAACTGATAATTGATTTTCTTCCCCAACAAGCAATGCTCCTTTTACATTTGCTGTGCAAGGTATTGTCTGCAGAAACCCAGCAGATGGCCTGAGTAGGAAGGGAGAATAAGCAAGATGATACAAGGGAATACAAATCAGTCACTCTTACTGTAACATTGCTTAAAATTTGATTGGAATGGAGACAGCAAGAGTTTTTTAGTATACCCTTGATAACTTTCTTTTGGGAATGAATTTATTTTGATATTTTACCTCACACATCAGAATTTTACACAGATGCAAAGGCTTTCAGCAGGCTTTTTTAGCTTGTTGTCCCCAGAATGTGTCATATTCAATTTCACAGCCAGTTTACAATTCATTAGAAGAGAGAACAGCAAGACCAACAGTTTGAAATAAGTGTACCAAACATTAAAGAGACTATTTAACCATTCTGCCCACAGTCGGTGGAAAATTTAAGTAGGTAGGAAAGAGAATGATTTTACTGTAATTGTGTCTTCAACACAATTTTAATAGATAGAATAATTTTAAATATTTAGCTTTAGGGTACCAGCAAAGGGTATATTTATACCTTCCCAAAATGATTATGATATACAAATTGAAGTAATCCTCAACCCAAGAAGATGAGTGGGCTTCATCATTCCTTTGTAAATTGTTTGCTTCAAATTTATAATGCATTTTATTTTAAAGAAGATTCATAACTCAAGTGCACAGGTCAAGCTGTAAGCCTGGAGAAGAATGCTAAACTCAGTCTGGGGTCCTGGTTTTTGCTCATGAAATAAAAGAGAGGGAACGAGGAGACAAAATGTTTAAAAATGTTTACTTTCTTTCCAGGGTGAATGATCAACTCAAGGTAAAGTTTCAAAATATGCAAGATTGGTCACCAGTGTTCCTCTCAGCACCACACAAAGATCAGCGCCTTTAGGCCACCTAAATACTCTCACTGCTTCATTCTTAATAGCCTTTACTGATTGCTTAGAACACTGAAGAATCCAAAATTACCCATTTTCTTTTACTCCAAAAAATTTTCCATGCTTTCTTTTCAAGTTATTCATATTACATGCCAGAATTAAGAAGAAAAAGATACGTTTTAAATACTTCTCGCTATACAGATTACCAAAAATCTCTAACTATTGGCAAGATGTTTAAATTACTAAAATTCCCTAATCCAATATATCACTAATCAACAGACTTATTTTTGTTAATAACATGGGTAAAATATTCAACCAGTGTAAGATAATTTTTTTTTCTGAGTTGAAGGCCAACAAATAGGCTAGCTGTTCCTAAATGGTCTCCATACTCTTTAAGATGTTTCTAATTTTTAGTTTAATCCTCTTCAGTTCTTTACTGTTCTGTATGTGTAGACAGTACATAACTTTGTACAGTGACATAATGACTCTTAAAGCAGCATTGGTGGTGGCATCAATACCGAGAACTTTAGCAAAAATGAGGCAGAGAAAGGAAAAACAATCCCTATTTGTATAGTAAGTGTTTTAATGTGGTGGAAGTAAATTGCCTCTCATGATAGAACACACTATAAGAGCAAGATGTTCAGTATTTTGTTTACATCTAACTGAATCATCAGCAGTAGAAACAGAGTAAACATAGCATTTGGCAATAATAAACTGTAAGATGGCAAAATAATTTAAAAACTCTGTGAAACAGACTTGAATTTCTTCTATTAGGGTAATTTTTGATGGAGTCCACCGAAGAAAGTCATGGATAGTAGATACAAATGCCAGCACTTAGAATTAAAATTGCCAGGGATACACACATTGCATGTATTATTGAACATAATAACCCAAAGTTTATTTTAAAAATGAGCACTCTACTTTACAAAACACAATTGAAATTTATTTAGTGTCTGATCTTTAAAACTTTGGTAACAAATGGAAAGTGTAAACAAAGAATAAGAGCAAGATTAGGCAAGGAAGTAAAAATTTGCTTCTCTGAGGTGCAACATACAATTGACAGATGAGTAAAGTGCATGGGAAAATATTCTTTTCAAGGAAAAATTGATTTAATCACTGTGAACTTATTTATTCATTAAACATGGCTAGTTTGGGAAAGAGTCCCAGGGTATCATCCCAACTGATGTCTTCTAAGGGCAAGTCTATGTATTTTACAATAAGTATTTCTCTTTCTTTCTCAATGATGCATAATTTAAAATATTACCCAAACTAGATTTTTAGAGATCCTGTACCTAGCAAAATAATTGTTCTAATAATGGACAAAATACATGTTGTTTTAATTATGTTCTAGATTTAATGGCAAATGTATTATACAGATTATCTAACTTAATTTGCATAACCCCATGAGATGTATACTTTAACACATCTATTTTATAGGTGAGAAAAATGAGATTTAATGAGGTCCTGTCTTAATGTCACACAGCTAGTAAGTGGTAGAACACAGATTGGAACCCAGTTCTGTGAGTGCAAGTCTATGTTATAAATTCATGGCCTTAAAACTGGGGAAAAAATTTTTGCTAGCTATCCATCAGACAAAGGTCTAACATCTAGAATAGACAAAGAACTCAAAAAAATTAAACCTCCCAAATTTAAAGACCCAATCCAAAAATGGGCAACTGAAATGAATAAACATTTCTCAGACGAAGAAATAAAAATGGCAAATAAATATATGAAGAAATGTTCAACATCACTAGTCATTCGAGAGATGCAAATCAAAACAACGTTAAGATTCCACCTCACTCCAGAAAGAACCATGTATATGGAAAATCAACCAATAACAAATGCTGGCAGGGCTGTGGGGAAAAAGGAACACTCCTCCACTGTTGGTGAGAATGTAGACTGTTCCAGTCACTGTGGAAATCAATATGGAGAATCCTCAAAAAACTACAACTGGAGGTTCCATTTGACCCAGCTATTCCCCTACTGGGGATCTTCCCAGAAGAATTAAAATCGTCATGCCACAAGGACGTATGCACCACCATGTTCATAGCAACGTAATTTGTAATAGCTAAGTCTTGGAAACAACCTAAATGCCCAACAACCAATGAATGGCTAAAGAAAATGTGGTTTTTCTGCACAATGGAGTACTACACAACCATAAAAAGGATAAACTAGAGCCATTCGTATATAAATGGATGTTCCTTGAGAACATACTTTTAAGTGAAATAAATCAGACATTCATGAGTACACATCGAATTGTTTCTCTGGTATGAGAAACCATAACTGTAAATAAGGACAAAGAGGTGTAATAGATATTATATAAAAGGAAGATAATATACAAAGGAGAGGAATACTAGAAAGAAAGAAGGGAAAAGCAGAAAGGCAACAAAGGAAAGAAAAGGGAAAGGGAAAATATGGCAAATGATGACTAAACCTGCTGTAAATAAGGAGGGAGGGAACAGAGGGGAGGGGCGGGGAAGAGGGAGGAGAATCAAGATGCATCATGTATAGGTACAAAATAAATGTAATGAATGTGACCATTGTATGTAAAATGTACCAATACATGTTCTTGGTTTAAAATAAAAAAAAATAAACTGCAAAAAAAGAAACTACAAAAGTAAAATAAACTGTAAAAAAAAAAGTAAGTGCATGCACTCTATGAATTTTGCAAGAAGGTTCACTTGAGTGTTCGAAATTAATAAAATTTTATGTGTATTTACCTAAATATAAAAACCCTAAAATTTACCAATAATTATTACATACATTGGTGTAGGCACCCTTACTAGATCTGTGTGTTAGATGGTCTAATATTATATATGGTACATGACTTATCTCAGGGAAGTGTGAGCATTTTATTATGTGGAGATGTCAGTAGTGTCCTGTTAGTTCTGGTACTTTGCACAATACTAAAATTTTTGTGATCTCATTTTAGTGCTTGGGTTCTATTAAGCAGTTTTAAATGGACAAGTTTCTTATTAAAGATAAATTTGGCTATAGGCAATACTAAATGTAAGCGCAAACAAGAAAAGATGGGACTGGCATTTTTAATATGAGCTTTTCATCACACATAAAAAGAGTAAAATTGATGGCACAAACAAATGACCAGGAAAATGACCAGGATAGAGATTTTTAATTTCTGTGGAATAATGCAGGCACATATCCATTTATTAACAATGAATCACAATCTAAATGTGTATTGTACCTTGAATTATTAATTATCTACAGTATGAATCTATATTGATTAGCAAAATATTAAAAACTAAGCACATTAATATATATCCCTACAAATACTGAAGCAGTATTTAAAATCATTCTCTGCAATATTTCATAACACTTCTCTAAAGTTAATCAGAATTAGTTTGGAACCTCTTTTGAAGTTTCTTAATATATTTCATTATGCCTTTGGCTTATAAATATGTACACATGTATTAAGTGAACTTTTAAAAGCACCTCTGCATTCATAATGAAAAATATCTATAGACTAATCCTCTAAATCATTAGTACATTAGTCTCCCCTTGTCCTTGGAAGATGTTTCAAGGCCTCCTGTGAATGCCTGATTTTCTCTTATATATACATGCTGAATTAGCTTAGGTTCTCTAGAGAAACAGAATCAATATAAAATATGTATGTAATTATACAAAGGGAATTAGAAGGTTGGCTTACAGGATCAGAGATGGAAGAGTCCCCAGTAGCCATGTGTATGTTGGAAAGCCAGAAGATCCAGGAGCTAATCGGCGCAAGAAGATGGAAGCTTCAGAACAAGAGGGATCAAGGATGCAGCACTAATTGAAGGTTGAAGATCTGCAAGCTCACTGTAGACCTTCTGGTGCAAATTTGTGTTAGGAAACTGAAGAAACTGGAGACGAAAGTCTGAAGACAATGGCAAAGACTGGAGCGCTTCTAAAATGGAGACATTTCCTCCTTCTTTCTCTTTTTGTTCCGTTCAAACTACAACCCTATTTGTTAGTGCCACCCATATCCAGGGGATGTCTTTCCTTCTCATTTTGCTGGCCTACATGTTAACAACCCACAGACACATCCAGAATTGTGCTTTACTAATCTACTAAACAGTTCTTACCTAAGTCAAGTTGACATATCAAAATTAATGGTCACACATACCTGTGATAAATTTTAATTTATAAATGAAGCCCAGTAAGAGATTAACAGCAGTAGTAATAATAAAGTATAATGATCATACCAGTACATTATAATAAAAGTTATGTGAATTTTGGTTTGTCTTAAAGAGTCAAGGCAAATATTAATGTTTGGAGTATAGTTGACTGTAGGTAACTGAAACCACAGAAAGTGAAACTGCAGATAAACTGGGTGGTGGGCTGCTCTACTAGTTTGATTCGCTAGGGGAAGTGAGGCTGAAAGTTGCTCTTGAAAAGATATTTTAACATTAAGATTATTAAAACATGGTGCAGAATAGTAAAGTTTCTACGACTCATCTAAAACCTCTCAATTTTACTTTTTTTTTAGCTCCTCCTTCAGATCTTTTGTCTTATTCAAAATACTCTTCAATGTTTTGATACAGCCTTATGTATTGGGACTACTTGGAACAATACTGGAATTGTAATTTTGCTTTCTTATTTTCTTAAAAGAGTGACTTGTGGTGTACTATTTACCATATATGTAAAGTTGTCTACTGTATAATATTTTTAAAATTATATATTTTTCCTTATTGTCGTCACTCATCTAATTTTTTGGAGGATGATTTTCTGCGTTTTAAATCAATGTAAAGCACTAATATGCGTAAGTTTTCTAAGAAATGAGAGATAATTATGTTGAATTTGTACATTAACACTTTGTGTAGTATGTTACAATATTGCCAAATTTGAGTCAGCCTGGTCTAGTAGCACTGATGCTGCCATCCATCTGGTGGTAACTCTTTGAATTGCAGCAATAAGGCTTTATCCCAGAACTGAGGCACTTTAGCAAGCAGTAAGGTCATCAAAAGCCACAAAAGGGGATTAACATGTGCTACCTACGTGTACCAATCCCCTACAGTTAATGCAATCATTATGTACTACCAACATGTACTAATAAAAGTCAATTTTTACAAAAAAGCCACAGAAGTATATCCAGAACAGTGAAAACAGATAAACCCTTCAAGGTTTCACATATTCAGCAAGCATCTACATATGTGTGGAGAACTGGCATCAAGGAAAACCAGAAATAGAACTAAGGTAGATATATTGCTAAGTGACACTCATAGTATCAGAAGAAACTGGCAGAAGGTTACAATGATTCGGGGTTAAAACTCCAGTATTCACAGGCAAAAACTCAAAAGGAATAGAAAATTTCTTTAAGAATTTTTGGAAAACAAGAACATGACTCAGTTTTAGAACTGACCTGCAAAAAGGAGAGCATAATGTCCTATATTAACCCATTTATGCTTAAGGCTGCAATTTTCTTAATCTTTGCATGAAAATCATATAACAGTAATATTCTATATTTCTGAGAGCTAGAAGAAAGGACTTTAAAAGTTTCCACCACAAAGAAATAACAAATGTTTGAGGAGATAAATATGTTTATTTTGATTTAAATATTATGCAATGTACACACGTACTGAATGTTGCATGGTACCTCATTAATATGTGCAACTTTTATGTATTTGTGTATCAATTAAAAAATAAAAATAATTTTTGAAAAAGTAATTTTGTTCTTATGTAAAGAGTTATGATATGGTGTCTACTTTTGTAGTTTTTGTGAAATTTTGAGAAGAAATTGTATTAACTTTTCTTTATATGTTTGATGGAATTTATTACTGAATCATCTGAATCTAGCATTACCTGAGAAGGTGTTGATTATTTATTCAACCCCCTGGTACAGATTTATTCAGCTATTTTTTGATGTATTTACTGATAAAGGAGTTTACAAATATGACTGATAAAAATATATGTGTTCTCTTTTTCCTTTACCAGTGGTCCATAATATTTTGGAGTTGTCAGAAGATCTTTGAAAATTTATAAGATTATGAATCCTTTCTCAGAAAAATGTACACATAGCTTTCAGAAATGTATTATAAAATCCCCTTTGTTTTCACCTATGGTATACACATTTCTCTCATTTCAGTTACTCATACCCCTTAACCCCTAATTCCTTCTCCTTATGAAAAATCTTTTGCTTCCAGCCCAAAATAACAGGTATAATGCTTTTATCTTCTTTTGTGTCTGATTTCCCATTGTTAAGGCCTAAAATTTTATTTGGCATGGTTTGAGGGTGAAGAAAGTTAAGAGAATAAGAGTATATTCCTCTTTTTTAAGGATGGAGGGATAGAAAAAGGTATTGATAATCAAGCAGTAATCATTTATAATTTGCCATATTTTGAATTTGTTGGATGAACTTAAGCAAAATAAACACTTTGCTTTCTTTTTCTCCACTATACCTACTCATAAGAATGTATATAAATGTGCAGTGACAGAAAAAGAAAGGCCTTTAAAGGTACTGTATAACTGCAATTGGTATTATTTTTATATGGAATGACCCAGGGTAAAAACAGAAAATTTTAATAATATCTTCTTATATAAAAGTTTCAACCTTTAATGATCAGAATTATTATTCATGGCGGGTGTTTTTATATGACATTTCTTTGGAGACTTTTCTTTCCTGAAATATTAAAAGTTAGAATTAATATCTTCATTCTTTCATCACTTTTGCAAATGTACTTATTTGACGTTAAAATTGTAAGGAATCTTCTGTGATTAATTTTAAAACATTTTCTAAATTCTCTACTGATCACAAGTTAAAATCTCCCTTTATATAACGCTTTCTCAACTCATTCAGAGTTTTCTGAGATTTGTTGCTATCGTGAAAATCAGGGATTTTATCATTCCTGATCTTGGAAATGATTTTCAAAGTACTAGTCATCACAGAAAAGTACTTTAAACTTCAAAGGATGCAAATTTAATCACATTTAGAACAAACTAAAACTAAGCAAAACCCAATTCACTAAAATTGATCTAGAATAACATGTATGTCAGAAAGCTGTGAATCGCAAAAATCCTTGTCTTTCTCCCCTTTACTCTACAAGAGTAGCACCAGCCTCATTAAAAAAGTCAACCAACACTATCTGTGAAACAGTGGGATTTCCATCTGCAGAGATTAGAGAAAATGCCGTGGCTTTCAAAATAGTGACATATAGATAGATATTGTTGCCTATATTTTCACTACATTTGAATATATATATATTTTTGAATTACCTAATCGGGACAGGTTGTTAGTTGAGGATTAACTCCTGAATTCTTGTGAGAAATATTTCTTCCAAAAAGGGTCACGTGGCTGATGAATGGATCATCTAACTTGCTATTTTCATGGTGATTTTCCCAGAAAAGACTGTCAGGGAAGAGAGCAGGGAGAGGAGAAAAGTGATGATGAGGTATTGGTCAACCAGAGGAGAAGGATCCTGCCTGGTCTTTTTATCAAGAGAGAATTAAAAAGAGGGGAAACTAGAAATGTGATATTGAATTCCTGAAATGAAAGTTATTTCTGAAATATAGAGAGACAGTTATTGTGGTGTATGCATTAGGGTGTGCAACAAGGAGTGAATGGTCAGAAGTTGCAACTAGAGCCCTTTGCTAAGAGCCAGAAGGACCTAGCTTGAAAGCTACTGGCTTCGCTTGTCATTCACAGCCGTGAATTCCATACCAGTCCACAAATTGGCCTTATAATAAGACTGTTATTTCTTTAGACTTACAGATAAAGGTGACACCTGGTCTTCTACTTCCTATTCTTCTAAGATCAAGACATTTCTAACTTTAGTACTATTCAGATTTATAAATAAAATACTTCTTTGTTGTAGTTCTGGATAAACCAGCATAGGCAATGTCACTCACTGTATAATGTAGGGGAGTGCTGAAAGATTTAATTTTATTAAGAAAGATCATAAAAACCTGCTGCCTGAACATATGATGCAGTAAATTTTTAATGTAATTTGAAGAGAATTGGGTGTGCATCCTTATTCTGGCTAATATGACATGGATATTAGCTGTTATTTGCAGGCTATTAGGAATGAACTCGAATGTATCTTACCTTTAGAACTTTGGAAGCCACTGGCATTGTTCCACTAAAAATTAATTAAATTACTATGAAAGTATTTAATATTTCAAAGATGAACAATTTTGATTATGCCTTTCAGTAGAAGGGAATGATAATTTTATAAAAATATAGAATGCTTATGGATGCAGATGGAAAATAAAAGTCCATTTTATTTGGAAAAAATGATGTATTGCTGTAAATAAATGTGTAATTTCTTGTCAAAAGTCATTACCAACCAAGGTTCTGAGAGATTTTGGAGAAAAGATTTCTCAATAAGCCTATTCATTATTTAGGATGGGGACATACACTGCAGAAAAAAAGAGAAAAATGTTATTCTGACAATTGAAAAAGAAAAGGCAAATTGATCCTTTACTGACCAGTGAAGCTTTTCAAATTTGTGCATGAATCATGAAGATTTATGAAAGGGTTAATTTGTAGGCTGTTATTAGATAAAATAATGATCTCTCATATCCATGATGAAGTGACTAAGAAAATATATACCAGATTATTTTTCCTTTAATGAGGGAGATTAATCTGTTCTTTTCATTATAATTCTTAACACAAATTGTTCAAGTAAATGAGATATATTGTGATAGTTCCATATATCTATATATCATGTGTAGATCAATCTGTTTTTAGTGTTTTTTAAATTTTTCATTAGTTTATATTAGTTATACAGAATGATGGGTTTAATGTTGGCATATTTGTGTACATGCATATAACATATTGCCACCCCTATTACCCACTTTTCCTTCCCTCCCTTCTTTCAGTTAATCCTACCTCTTTTATAGTTTCCCCTCTACTTTTGTGTCACCTCTCTTATTTGTTTGTTTTAGATTTCACATATGAGAAAAAAACATGTGATATCTCTTCTTGATGCTACCTTGCTACATTTAAATAGTATTGCAGGTGTTATGGTTTCAATGTTTTTCTCTCTCAAACTTATACTGAAATATAATTCCCATTAAAGCTGTATTAAGAAGTGGGCCTGTTAAAAGAAGAGTAGGTTACAGGCACTCTGACCTCATGAATAGATTAATCCTGTTATTTTGGGAATGGGTTCTTTATAAAAGGACATGTTCACCCTTCCACATTTGCCCTTTCCGTGGGATAATGCAGCAAGGAGGCTTTTGCCAGATGGCAGCTTCTCAATCTTGGACTTCTCAGCCTCCATAACTGAGACCTGATAAATTCTGTTCATTATAAATTAACCACTTTGCAATATTCTGTAATAGCAGCACAAAATACACTAAGAGAGCAAGGAAGTAGGAATTGCTGTGGGAGAGAGGAGCCATATACATTCACTGTACAAAAATTATTAGAAATATCTTGCAGATAATTCAGGATGAAATGGCTCTTCAGTATCCTTTTCAAAGCTCATTTTCTGTTAAATGATTCACATTGTTGATTTAAAATAATTACATACAAAATAAATTCACTTACCTTTTAACAACTAAAATATAATATTTCCATTTTTATTTTAGCCACAAGTATATGTGTGGAGTCCAAGTTGCTATTAATATGAATTTTTGAGATTACTTATTTCCTGATTTTTGAACCCATGGAAGAAACCCTGTGTGTATTATTAAAAAGGTGAATATTACATTTGTGACCTTCTCTTAACGAGTTTGCCTGGAGAGAAAGATAGTTTGATTAAGGCATTTAATGATTATTGCCCACTTCCACTTTCCCTCACTTGAGGAGAGACAGTGTAGTAGAAAGGAAAGGCATTGAATTTGGAGACAGATTTGGTTTAGCTGCCTTCTATGCCTTGAATTTTAGTTTTGTCATCTGCAATATAAGAGCTCCAGTATTTACCTCAAAGGCAAAAAAGCTTCAAAGAGATGGCACATGCGAAATGGCTGATACAAACTTAGCATTTAACAAACACTAAAGAGAAGACTCAAGCCAAAAGCAGCATGCACAGGAAGACATCATAGCTGAGTCTATGCACTGCTTTGACTGCTGGTTGATTTGCTAATGTGTGTGTGCATAGCAACTGACACTTGCCTGGGTGGTTTGCTTACCCTGAATGCTTGTAGAATCATGGGCAGATGCATACAGATTAACTTGTACCAGAGTTTAAATCACTTAAATAACTGAAGGAGTAAATAATATCTTTGGACATATAAAGCTGAAAATACATCACAAGGAGGCAGTATCTTACTAATATCTTCGCAAATAATATGTTCTCCCTATCCTACTAGATCTCAACCTACAGAACAAAAAAAGGGGTGGGAATAAAAGCAAAACCAAAAAACAGGTATCGGTGCACAAAGGATCATGGGAAAGCAAGGGGGCAGAAAATACCCAACAGCAGAGCTTCCAACTCTCCTAAGGCAAAGTTAGGGGCCACAAATGGAGAGGAAAGCAAATATCAGGTAGTAGAACTGTATGAAAAGATTAAAGAAGAGATGAAGAAACTTCTTGCATTCGAAGAGGAAGTAATCCAGAAGTCCATGGAATTATCACTTAAAATGCCAAATATGAATTTGAGAAAAATAAGTGAAAAAAATGGAAAAGCTGATCAAAAGAAGTTCAAAACATGAATGAGAAATTTAATGAAAGTATAGAATCCACGAATAGATAGTAGACAGAAATATCTGAAATTAAAAATGTATAAAATTCATGAATTGCAGAAATGACCAATGTGAAGATAGAGTGCCTGCAATTGAGAGCAAAATGGCGAAATTTGCCTCAGTGGTTAGTGTTTGCCTTGCAAGCACAAGGCCCTGAGTTCAATCTCCAGCACCACAAAAAAAAAAAAAAACCAGAAAAAAAACCCCCAAAACCCCACCAAAAACAGAAAAAAAACTGAAGTACACAAAGAAGCCACAAAAAAAAAGAGAACAAGAAAAGACCATCTAGTAACTACTAGAAGACACAAAGAAGATGAACAGAAAGTGAGTTGGAGTTAGAGAAAAGCTAGAAAATAACATAGACGGAGTTATTATTACATTTACAAAAATCATAGCAGAAAATTTCCCAAATACATGATCGTTGACATAGGATCCAAATACATATGTTGGAGGAAAGATAGTCTATTTAACAAATGGTGTTGGGAAAACTGGATGTCAGTTTGTAGAAGAATGAAATTGTACCCATATCTCTCACCATATACTAAATTAAAATCAAAATGGATCAAAGATCTAAACATTAAGACAGAAATATTAAATCTTCTGGAAGACAAAATAGGTAAAACACTTGAAGACATAGGGGTAGGAAAGGACTTCCTAAACAGAACCTCAATCACACAGGAAATAACAAGAATCAACAAATGGGACTACTTTAGACTAAAGAGTTTTTGTACAGCAGAAGAGTCAATTAGGAGGGTGAAGAGAAAACCCACAGAATGGGAAAAAATCTTTGCTAGCTACTCCTTAGACAGAAGACTAATATCTAGAATATACAAAGAACTCAAAAAAATTAAACTACCTAAAGTTAATGACCCGCTCAAGAAATGGGCCAGCGAAATGAACAGATACTTCACAGTGGAAGAAATACAAATGGCCAACAAACATGAAAAAATGTTCAACATCTATGGCTATTAGAGAAATGCAAACTAAAACAACTCTAAGATTCCACCTTACCTCAGAAAGAATGGCAATCATTAGGAGGTCAAACAATAACAAATGCTGGCGGGGCTGTGGTGAAAAGGGAAGCCTCCTACACTGTTGGTGGGAATGCAAACTAGTACAACCATTATGGAAATCAGTATGGAGATTTCTTAAGAATCTGAAAGTAGAAGGCCCATATGACCCAGCCATTTCCCTACTAAGTATCTTTCCTAAAGATCTTAAAACATCATGCTACAGAGATACTTGCACAACAATGTTTATAGCAGCACAATTTGTAATAGCTAAATTCTAGAAGGTTTATACCTATCAATAGATACCTGGATAAACAAAATGTTGTATCTATGCATAATGGAATACCATTCAGCTATAAGGAATGACAAACTAGAGTCACTTCTAGGAAAATGGATGGACCTGGGAAAATATAATATTGAGTGCAATAAATCAGACTGACAAGCTTGAATACCATATGGTATCCCTCATTTAGTGAGGTAAAATACAAACAAAAGAAAAGGGTAAACAATGGATACAAAAAGGCAAAGTTTTAGATATAAACTAATTGACAAAGGGTTCAAGGGAACAAGAAGAGGGCAAAGGGGAAAAGGAATGGGAATCCAGAGGAATAATGATATCTTAAAAATAAGAACCTAATAACCCAAATTTAAATCAGTGACACATACACTGGGTACTATAGTAACTTTATGTAGTTGTGACTTACAGCTTCATTTATGTGGTTGTTTACATTGCTTGCTGTCATAAGCAAAAGGCACAATGTATTGTTGTCTGTAAGCTTGTGTAATGGCCTGTAAATTTGTGTAATTTTTCATAAATTTTAGTAAAAATCTAAAGAAAAACAATACCATTACGAGGAACCAAAAAAATCTTGAGAAGAACAATAATCCAGGCCCAAGCAGAAATTAAATATGTAGATCATAAAGATTACAGCAAAATCCAATAAAACTGAGACTATAAAAGGCAATTAAGGAATCAAAGAGTTAATTCTTTGAAAGAGTAAACAAAATAGTTCAACCTTAGTAAAAGGAGAGAAAATTCGCACATCAGTGTAATTAGAAATGAAAAGTGTGAAATCGCAACATACACTGTCGAAATCCAGAAGATAGTAACTATGATGAAAAATTGTACTCAAAAAATTGGAAAATCTTGAAGAAATAGACAGATTCCTAAATTGATACAAATTGCTAAAGCTAACAGAAGAAGATATGAAAAGCTGCTAATAAAATTGAAACAGTGATTTAAAAAAACCTACCAATGAAAATAAGTCCAGGATCTAATGGATTCACTCCTGAACTCTACAAACCATTTAAATGTGTTGTTTCACCAATAACCTTCAGAAAAATTGAAAGGGACAGAGTGCTTCCAACCTCATTTATAGAAGCCAGCATCACTCTGATTCCCAAACCAGATAAAGATCCAACTAAAATACAGACGAATCTCCTTAAATAACATTGATACAAAAGTCTCCAAAAAGATATTAGCAAATAGAATGCAACATACAAAAAGGTTATACATCATGACCAGTTTGGTTTCACCCCAGAGATGCAAAGATGGTTCAAAAAATACAATTCTGAAAATGTAATATACCACATAAATAGAGACAAGGACAAAATCTCATGGTCTTATGAATAGATGCAGGAAAGGCTTTTGACATGATCCACATCTTTTCATAATAAAAATTCAGAAGAAAATAGTAATAGAAAGACCATGCCTGAATTTAATGAAAGTTATTTATGACACACTAACAGACAATAACATATTAAAGGGGAAAAAGATGAAAGCATTCCCTCTAAAATTGGGAACAATACAAGGATTCCCAGTGTCACCACTTCTATTCAACATAGTACTGAAAATATTAGCCAGAGCAATCAGGCAAGAGAAAGAAATAAATGTGGTACATAAAAAAAGGAAGAACTTGAATTATCATTATTACCAGATGACATGGTACTGTACATAGAAGACCAAAATAATTCCACCAAAAAATGTACAATCAATTACTAACTTTAGAAATATAACGGGATACAAAATCAACACACAAAAGTCAATAGCATTTGTGTATAACAATAATGCACTCTATGAGAAAGAAATTATGAAAACAATATCGTTTATGGTAGCATCAAGAAAAACAAAATGCCTAGCTATTAACCTAACCAAGGGCATGAAAGACCTCTACAAAGAAACCTAAAATACTCTGAAAAAGAAGAACGAAGAGAACATCAGAAAGTAGAAAGATGCTCCTCGCTGCTGGATAATCAAATGTAGCAAGAATGGCCACACTCCCCAAACTGTTAAATAGATTCAATCCAATCTCAATCAAAATACAGCGTATTTCATAAATCTAGAGAAGACAATCTTAAAACTCATATGGAAAAAGAAAAGACCCAGAATAGCAAAAACAATCTTTGGAAACAAGAGCACAGCAGGAGGCATCACAATACCAAATTTCAAGCTATACTACAAAATAATGGTGATAAAAATGGCATAGTACTGGCTCAAAATCAGACATTTGAGTCAATGGAACAGAAGAGAGGATACAGAAACATCCCTAGACACATTCAGCTTTTTGATCTTTGGGAAAGGGCCAAAAGCATACAATGGAAGAAAGGTGCCTAATTTGATAAATGATGTTGGGAAAACCAAATATATGTTTGCAGAAAGTTGAGGCAGGACCCATATTTCCCACCATGTACTAAACTACAATCAAAATAGATCAAATATCTAAACATTAAAACAGACATATTCAACATACTGGAAGAAGAAATAGTTAAAATACTTGAAGTCATAAGTGCAGGAAAGGAGGTTTTAAACAGAATCCCAATTGTACAAGAAATAATAACAAGAATCAACAAATGGACTGCATCAAATTCAAAAGCTTCTGCACAGCAAAAGAATTAATTAGTAATGGTAAGAGGCAGTCAACAGAATGAGAAAAATGATTGCCAGCTATTCCTCAGAGGACTAACATCTAGAATATATAAAAACTTAAAAAAAAATTAGACCACCTAAATTAAAAGACCCAATCAAGAAATGGTCACATGAAAGAAGCAGACACTTCTCAGAAGAAGATTTAGGAATAAACATATGAAAAAAAGTGTTCAGTACCTCTAGACATTAGGAAAATGCAAATCAAGACAACACTAAGATTTCATCTTACACCAGAAAGAATGGCAATTATCCAGAAGTCAAATAATACCAGATGCTTTACTGTGGCTGCAGAGACAGAGGAACCCTCCTATATTTTTGGTGGAAGTTCAAACTAGTACAACCAGGATGGAAAACAGTATGAAGATTTCTCAAAGAACTAAAATTAGAAATCCCATGTGACCCCACTATTTCACTTTTAGGTATTCTTCCCAAAGATCTAAAGACATCATACTACAACAATACATGCATGCATAATGATACAATGATACATCCAATGTTTATTGCAGCACAATTCATACCGGCTAAGTCCTGGAAGTAGCTGGTATACCCATTAATAGTGAATAGATAAAGAAAATGTAATATGGAATAATGGAATACTACATGGTTATAAAGAAGGATACATTACAGATATTTGTAAGAAAATGGGTGTATCTGGAAATTATGTTGAATGAAAAAACCCAAGGTTAAATATGTATGACGCCTCTTGTTTGAGGAAAGCAGTACAGAAAGAATAATGAAGGATAGATACAAGGAGAAAAGGGGCTAGATCTCTTGCAAAAAAGAAAGGCTTAAGGAAACGAAGCACAAGGGGAGAGGGGGAGGGGCAGGGAAAGTGAGTAGAATTAAGATATACCATATAAAGATACCTAATAATTTCAATGAATGTAAACATTATATGTCATAAGCATGAGTTAAGAAAAATAATAATATGAATGAAAGTGAAGAAAGGGGATTAAGAAGTTCTGGGAGGGAGATGAGTGGGAAGGGAAGGGGACTGAAAAAAGAAACAAGCTGTATTATGTACATACACCCACTCCCCCAAAAGGATGTAAATATCATGTACTGCAAATATGTACTAATACAAGAAAAATATTGCTAAATCACACACACACAAAAAAACACTCTTTTGCTTAATGGACAAAACAATAACATGCAGGTTGCGATACAACATTTTCACAGCAAAAGGAAGCCTAGAACCAAGAGAAAGATTGGTCAAATATTGTCTTTGGTTCTTTACTTACTTAAATGTTCCCTTTCTTCACCATTTCCTTCCACTCAGCCTCATGCTAAAGACAGTGATTATTAAAATAATGAAAATGCTTCTTGGGGGTGAAGACACAACTGACCCATCAGAAATCCAAAGGATCATCAACACCTATTTCAAGAACCTATACTCAAACAAGATGGAAAACATGGAAGAAATGGACAGATTCTTAGAAACATATGAATTACCAAAACTAAACCAAGAAGAGATAAAAAAATTAATAAACCAATATCAGCTATTGAAATTGAAGAGGTAATTAAAAACCTACCAACAAGGAAAAGCCCAGGTCCTGACAGCATCACAGCCAAATTCTACAAGAAATTCAAAGATGATCTAATACCACTATTCCTCAAACTCTTTAATGAAATTGAAAAGGAAGCAGTACTTCCAAAATCATTCTTGGAAGCAAGCATTACCCTGATACTAAAACTAGAAAAGGATCCAACTTGAAAAGAGAACTACAGACCAATCTCCCTAATGAACACAGATGCGAAAATTCTCAACAAGATACTGGCCAACAGAATACA
Organism: Hystrix cristata; assembly: GCA_004026905.1. Classification (NCBI taxonomy): domain Eukaryota; kingdom Metazoa; phylum Chordata; class Mammalia; order Rodentia; family Hystricidae; genus Hystrix; species Hystrix cristata. Next base: position 33,948 of record PVJO010013668.1, read on the forward strand.
ATGAATTATCAAGAAGATTATACACTATGACCAAGTAGGATTCATCCCAGGGATGCAGGGATGGTTCAACATATGCAAATCAATATATGTAACACACCATATCAACAAAGTCAAAGACTAAAATCACATGATCATCTCAATAGATGCAGAAAAAGGATTTGAAAAAATCCAATGCCCATTCATGATAAAATCACTGAAGAAATTAGGAATAGATGGTGTATATCTAAATCTGATAAAAGCCATCTATTACAAACGAATGGCCAACATCACACTAAATGGTCAGGAACTGGAAGCTTTCACACTAAAACCTGGAACAAGACAAGGATGCCCACTATCACCACTATTATTCAATATAGTTTTAGAAACATTAGCCAGATCAATTAGACAAGAGAAAGAAAAGGAATAAAGATAGGAAAGGAAGACTTTAAACTATCATTATTGGTGGGTGACATGATACTCTACATAGAAGACCCATAAAACTCCACCAAAAAACTTCTAGATTTAATAACTAAATTCAATTGCATTGCCTGATGCAAAGTCAACACCCAAAAGTCAATAGCATTCCTATACACAAATAATAAACCCACTGAAAAAGAAATATCAGAAGATATACCTTTCACAATTGTACACAAAAAAATGAAATACTTAGGAATCTACTTAACAAAAGAAGTAAAATATCTTTACATCAAAAACTACAGCACTCTAAAAAAAGAAATTGAAAGAGATATCAGAAAATGGAAAGATATCCCATGTTCCCGGGTAGGAAGAACCAACATCGTGAAAATGGCTATACTTCTTAAATACTATACAGATTTATTGCAATTCCAATCAAGATTCCACTAACATGCTTCAAATAATTAGAAAGGACAATCATGAGTTTCATCTGGAACCAGAAGGGACCAAGAATAGCAAAAACAATCCTAAGCAACAGGGGAAAGGCAGGGGACATCACAGTCCCCTATCTAAAACTATACTAGAAAGCTACTGTGATAAAAACAGCATGGCACTGGCAAAAAGACAGACCTGAGGATCAATGGAATAGATTGGAGGATGCAGAAACAACTCCAAACACACTCAAATACCTCATCTTCAACAAAGGAGCCAAATACCCTCATGGGAAGAAACATAGCCTGTTTAACAAATGGTGCTGGAAAAATTGGCTTTCCACATGCCGAAAACTAAAACTAGATACATGTCTCTCACCATGTACTAAACTCAAATCGAAGTGGGTCAAAGATCTAAACATTAAAACAGAAACAATAAATTTACTGGAGAATAAAATAGGAAGAACCCTTGAAGACATAAGGGTAAGGAAAAAATTTATGAACAGTTCTCAGACTGCACAGGAAAAAAATAAAGGACTCATTGCTTGGGATCACATGCTATTAAAAAGCTTTTGCACAGCAAAAGAAATCACCAATAGTGCAGGGTAAAAACCCACAGACTGGGAAACAAATTTTGCTAGCTATGCATCAGACAAAGGACTAACATCTAGAATATACAAAGAACTAAAAAAAGAAATCAAACTTCCCAAAATTTAAAGACCCATTCCAAAAATGGGCAAATGAAATGAATAAACATTTCTCCAGTGAAGAAATAAAAATGGCAAATAAATACATGAAAAAAATGTTCAACATCACTAGTCATTCGAAAGATGCAAATCAAAATAACGTTAAGATTCCATCTCACTCCAGAAAGAACCGCGTTTATGAAAAAAATCAACCAGTAACAAATGCTGGCGGGGCTGTGGGGAAAAAGGAACCCTCCTCCACTGTTGATGGGAATGTAGACTGGTCCAGCCACTGTGGAAATCAATATGGAGATTCCTCAAAAAACTACAACTAGAGGTTCCATTTGATCCAGCTACTCCCCCCTACTGGGGATCTTCCCAGAAGAATTAAAATCATCATACCACAGGGATATATGCACAACTACGTTTATAGCAACAAAATTTTAATAGCTAAGTCTTGGAAACAGCCTAAATGCCCAACAACCAATGAATGGCTAAAGAAAATGTGGTTTTTCTACACAATGGAGTACTACATTGCCATAAAAAGGATAAACTAGAGTCATTTGTATGTAAATGGATGTTCCTTGAGAACATACTATTAAGTGAGATAAATCAGACACTCATGAGTACACATCAAATTGTTTCTCTGATATGAGAAACTATAAGTGTAAATAAGGACAAAGAGGTGTAATAGATATTATATAAAAGGAAGATAATATACAAAGGAGAGGAGAACTAGAAAGAGTGGAGGGGGAAGAGCAGCAAGGGAAAAAAGGAAAGAAAGGGGAAAGGGAAATCATGGAGAAATGTGAATAAACCCACTGTAAATAGGGATGGAGGCAACAGAGAGAAGGGGTGAGGAAGAGGGGGGAGAACCAATATGCACCATGTACAGGTACAAAATAAATGTGATGAATGTGATCATTATATGTACAATGTACCAATACATGTTCTTGGTGAAAAATAAAAATAAAAAAATAAAACAAACAAACAAACGAAAGAAAATGCTTCATGTTATGGCTTAGGTCTAGAAAGCCCCCCAAACATCTTATGTGTTTAGAGGTGGGGTTTTGAGGAGATGATTTGATCATGGGGGTGCTATAGTTATCAGTGGATTGATCCATTAATGAGTTAATTGCTAAATGTCGTTAAAATGGGGATCTTGTTGGAGGAGAGGTTGTGCCTTTGAAGGGTTTATTTCTCTCTGGATCCCCTTTCCTTTCCTGCTTCCTGGTTGCCATGAGATGGGTAGTTTTCCTCTACCATGTCTTTCTGCTTCCTGTAAGTTGAGGGTGTCCAGTACTACGTCCAGCAATGGGAAAGCTGACAAATACAGAAAACTGATGCCAGAATAGGGGACATGGCAAGCCCAGTGAATTTCATGAACATGAGCTAATTGCCACATTTCTTTGGCCATAAAGTGAGTTCCTTTGTCAGAAACAATGCTGTGTGGAATACCATAAAGGTGGACGAGGTATTCTACAAGTCTAATCATGCTAATTTCACAGAAGTATTATGTGTGCGGAAGACAAATTCATACCCAGAATAAGTGTTTATTCCAGTAAAGGCAAAGTACTGCCCTTTCCACGATGGAAGTTTTCTAATCTTGAGACTTTGCAAGAGCCTGAGACAGAGGTTGATGCTCTAATTAATCTCCAAAGGAAATTTCAAAGCAGCTAAACATTCAGGGTGTGGCGTGGTATCTTAATTACTTTTCTTGTTGATGAGACAAAATATCCAACACTCAAAGTTAAAGGAGGAAACATTTATTTTGGCTTGCAGTTTGTAGAGGTTTCAGTCCACAGTCAGCTGGCTCCAATGAAGGGTAGCATGCCAGACAGTTGTCACGGAGAAATAGTTCATGGTGGGCAGAAGGCAGAAAAGCAGTGAAGTAGCAAAGGAGCAGCAAGTGACCAACAGTGATCGTTCTTCTATCTCTTTTATCCAGGCTACCCAACTTTAGGGTGGGTAGCACTCACACCCAGGGAGGGGCTGCCTTAATCCTGACATCACATCATGAATCAATCCCAGTCTCACATCCTTGATTCCAGCATCACACACCTTACTATCAGCCACCTCTGAAAGCCTCACCTAGGACCCCATGAGGTTTTGAGGGGACATCTAGGTACAAGCCATAATGTATGGGTAATTCTGGCTGCTTTTAGCTGGATTTATCCTGAGAATTGGGAGCAAAAGGAAGGGCAAACAAAAATTTGGAGAAACTTAAATTTTGGCTGAGAAGGAGCCATGTGTAAAATCAGGGTTAAAAGTGGTGCAGCTGCTTAGAAGATTAGCACTATTAAAAAAGAACTGAGTACCTTGTACAGGGCCAAGAAGAAAGATGCTTTAAGTGCATCTCAGGAGTCATAAAGTCTCCATCCCTCACAGGCTCAAGCATGCAAAAGTGTAAACCTTTCATTTGAGAAGAGAGCCCCTGGGCCTCCCAACTCAAGAAGGAAAGGTTACATATTTGCTTCTCCAAGATTCATTTCACTATGCTCAGCTACCCAGGCACTTAAAGCTTGCTGCTGCCATGGTTCAAGGAGTCCTCGCTACTGCCCACACTGGTGGCAGACCTTGGTATCACCTTCATAGTGCTGGTTTTTCAATCATGCAGAATGAAAAAGTTGTGGAGTCAAGGAGGCTTCTACCAGATTAAAAAATAAAAGGCTTGGGACGGCAGTTTGTCCCTGAAGGCAATGCATAAAGCTGTGAGAGTGAAGCCAAAGGGGTAGTGCAATCCCTAAAAGTTGAAAATCACAGAAATGTGTACCATCCCCTGAGGGAAGCCTTAAAGAACGGAGCCAGCTGAAGAGAGAGGCCATGTACACTTCAACCAGCAAGGCCATAGGGGCAGGGCTGCCTGAACTCTTTGGTATTCACAACCAGTCATAATATACCCCAGGTACTGCATATGAAGCTACAGGATTTAATATTTGCTTCAGTTTGATTCTTTTCTATCTCCCTATTCCTCCATTATTGGATCACTTTGTGCTATTATATGCTGTATTTAATTTTATTTTTAAGTTTTATAGGGGCATAGAACTAAGAGTTTGCCTTGAGTCTCAGAAGAGACTTTGGTCTTTGACTTTTCAGCATGGCCGAAACTTTTGAGACTGCAGTGGCTCTTAGAAATGGACTAAATATGTTTTATGTAATGAGATGAACAAAGCCTTTTGGGGGTCAGGAGCAAATTGTTATTGTTTAGACCTAGAATGTTTCACCCCAAAAGACCCATGTGTTTAGAAATGGGGCTTTTTGAAGGTAAGTGGAACATAGGGTCACTATACACATCAGTGTATTGATCTATTGATGAGATCATAGCTAAATATGCTGTTGGGCAGGGGGGTTGGTGCAAGAGTTGTGCCACTGGGACATGCCTTTAGAGGAAATATTTCTTGCCTTGGCTCCTCCTTCTCCTCTCTGCTTTCCGACTGCCATGAGGTAAGCAACTTTTCTGCAGTATGGTCTTCTGCCATCTTATCCCTGCTTTGGAGGCCACCAATCAATCATGTATCGAATCCTTTAAAAGTTAGCTAAATTAAACCTCTCCTCTTTTATGTTGTAGGTATTGTGCCAGCAATGGGAAATTAACATAGTTCACACATATTATGATATACAGATATGCTATATCCACCATAAGCAGGATTACAGTTTGTAAGGGAAAAGATGAGATTAGAAGGAAAAGAAAGAAGAGATTATAAGGAAAAGAAAGGAAAGGAGGGATGTTGATATGACTCTGGATAAAAAGAATCTGCTGTGGGTTGTTTAAGAAGATATACATGTAAAGACAATGACAGTTAGAAAAGTTAAATGTAAGAAGAGCAAACAATATTGACAGGGGATATAAGGCGATACACTAGATAGGGAGAACCTACTCAAGACTGTTCAAATAATATAGGCAGAGGATAATAACAGCCTGACTGAAGGATGTTCCTGGGGAAATGAGGATTAGGGTGCAGCACAAATAGGATAATCTCTTACTGAGGGACAGTTAGAAAGATGAATTAAATTATTATTTCAGACGGTTGCTTCTAACGTACTTCACACACTCTGACATAAATGAGGAAACCTCCTACAGACCTTGTCTGATGTCTTCGGTTTCCTTTAGTGGCCCTGATTTCTTTCAATTTATATCTTTTGTGCCCCACTTGAAGTCTTCCAGGGAAGCAAAAGGAAGAATTTATTCCTTCTTTCCCTACTGACAATTTCAATGGGTCACCCTATGTGTCACCAGGCAGCCTGACCCTGTTACTTCCAGCATATGTATTGGCAAACACAAATCAGCCAACATAGGTCAAATTGTATTATGTCTGGCTTGGAAACAAAAGTACAATGTCCATAGTACTCAGGAGCTGAGGTCTGATTAATGTCTTCTATGTGCAATGCATGCCTGTGGGAATAAAGAGGATTCGAAGGGCAGGAAGTCCATAGTGAATTTTGGCTTTAGGATATAGTACATTTTATTGCTTTTTAAATCAACTTTTTAATATGAGAATTTTGAACATCTTTCTTTTTTCTGTCATTGCTTTATAAAGAAAGGAGTACATATGCAAATAAGAAGTCAATATCATGATAGTGTATATAATAATCTCAGCAAGAGTTCAGTTATCACAAAGTAGCATGTACAATTAATAAAATATTGGAGGAAATATTTTAACTACTACTTAGTTGGAGGAAAATTGCCTTTCTCTTTCCAAAGGAATTAAGCAAGTTATGCTCCATATGTAGGGAGACACCTCATTTTAAATTGGACTTATGATATAGACATTATAGTCACATCAGAACTCTTTTTTAAATTTTTTGCTGTTGGGGATAGAATCCAAGGCCTCATGTGTATTAGGCAAGTGATCTTCTACTGACCTATGCTCCAACCTCAGAACTCATTTTAAATAATGAAGTTTATGAATGAATCATGCCCTGACACAGGCCATGGATTTGAGTAACACTTGTTTCTTGCCATTGTGATTTCATGGGTTCTTTAAGCCTTGAAGAGAAGAGTTTCTGCTTCCTAATTCCTCTAGGATGCTCTGATATAGCCATAAACTACAGTTTCCAGTGTGAGGAGACAGAAATACCAAATAAGTCCATTTTAAGCTTTCAGTGGACATCTACAGGGATGCAGATTTATATGTACAGAACAGTCCCAAAGCTTAATCTTCTTCATCAAAAAGCCAAAAGGGGAAGTAGTGAAAGACCATTGTTAACCATGCAGTAAAAGTTGACATAATGTGAAATGAAAGGAGGTTGCTTAGAAAATGAAAGATACAACATCAATTCCTTCAGTCTTACCTTTGTATGCTATACTTCATTGTAATTAACAATTTTTTTGTGCTAGTATAAAATTTTAGGCAAAAAGCTTCGTGTTAAAAGTGACAGAAGCCAATTCAAATTAGTGTAAGCAAAAATGAAGAGCACTACAAGGAATAAAGGTCAAGGACACATCCTGGACATGTAAAATATAGAAACCAGGAATAAGCATGCTATTTGGAATCTTCTCTGTTATGCATGCTCAGTGCACTTTCTCTCTGGAACCATTTTATAATGACTTGTAGATTCTTTTTTTGGTTTATTTTTTGTGTGGCTATTTTTTTAAACAGACTTGCATTTTATCCATCTTTCTGCAAAACTACTGATTCCAGGCTTGCATATCCTCTACTCAAGCAACCAATCAGGACTAATAACTCTAAATATCAATTTCAAATAATCAGAAGAGGTGTGCTGATTTGTTTTACCTAAAACCTGTGTTGTTTCTTGATTAGTTTCTGTGGTCTAAAGTAAGGAGAAGAGAGTTACATAGTGCAAATTTCAGAGAGCTCATGACCTTTGTGGGAGAGTAGTTCTCAGGATAGGAAAGGTAACATCTCCAGGGATTAAGTGCTAAGAGAATGGTACCCTCTCCATGATTCCGTAAACTGACTCTACAATGAAAATTGGTTGGGGGAAGAGAACGCTGATGTGATAAAAGCTAACTTTTTGTTGTTGTTGTTGTTGTTGATATTATTTTCAGTTTGTAAATTAAGGAATTAGAAACACTAAAGAAAATAAAAAATAGCACAAAATTCCAATATTGTGGGGAATAAATAAAAGGTCACTTCTATTCCCAAATACATCCTTTGCACGCACACACACACACACACACACACACGCACACACACACAGCATATTGGTAGTAGTTTTATGCATAGTCTGTATATTTTGCACATAACAGTGCCTTCTATATGGCATAATTTCTGGTTTTGCCCTTTCCCTCCTTTATCCTCATATACCTTTAGTTCTTTACTGTTGGGATGAAACCGAACCATAATACACAGGCACTTTAGAAAGAAATTTATATCATGAAGGCTTTGAGAAAGAGGCAAGACCCTTGACTAAATGCAAAATATTCGCTGAAGAAGACAAATAACTCAGGCCATGGAAAGATTTGCAAGATAGTACCTTTCCCAATGCGTATGCCTATTTTTGTCAGTATACCCTACTTCTGTGGATCTAATAAAAAAGCAAATTGGCATGCAAGTATTTAGAGTCCTATACTTAGACAAGATTAAATTTTCTATTGTATTTACATTTTTTATTATAAAACTTTACTCAGACAACAAGTTAAAGAAGAAAGGAATTTATAGCTTCCATATAAGAAGTAGAGATGGAGGGAGTCTGGAGGCACTTTTGTTGATCAGATCAAAATTTTGGAAAAAGTTGGAATCATAAAAATCTAGCTTCCAATTCTGCCTGTCTGACCAAATAACACTGTGGAACATCTGGTGAAAATGGTGTAGGCTTCTGTTTTATCCTTTGTAAAACATGGATATCACTATCTACTTTGCAGTTTTGTTATATCTGTGAGTTAGAGTAGATGAAAAGTCCAACTGGGCAGTGTGGTGCACACAAAAGGATCATGAGTTCAAACCAAGGTTGAACAACTAAATGACTTAGTGAAACCCTGTTTCAAAATTTAAAAATTGATGTCTGAAAATGTAGCTCAGTGTGAAGGCCTTGGGTTCAATCAATAGTACAAACAGAAAGAAGGAAGGAAGGAAGAAAGGAAGGAAAGAAGGAGGGAAGGAAGGAAGCGCAAAAGAAAAAAAAGAAAGAGAAAGAAAGAAAAAAGAAACTAAGAAAGTGCGGATCACCATTAGGTTAATATATATTTTAGATATTACCGAACAAATTTATTAAAGATTAGAGTAATACAACCACACACAAAAATAAGCAGTGTGTGTGAAGGGCTCTTTATTATCCCAGTTTTTACTGTGGTTCCTGCTTTCATATGTGGCACCATAATAAATACAGTTGACCATTTCAGAAAGCTGGGGATCATTCTTGACTCCTTTTTCTCCCTTACTCCCTCCCCAGCCCTCAATCCATTTGTCTGCAAGATCTGTGAGGACTAGTCCAGGTATTAATCATTGCTTATTCATACTATTGTGATTATATAAGGACTGGTCTCCTAGCATGTGATACTAGACCTTCCCCCATATGACGTCTGTAGTCTTGCCAGAAAGACCTCCTTAAGTATACAAAAATAATTGCCACAGATCTCACTAAAATCATTCAGTACCATTAGCTTCTTTCAGAATAATCTCTTTTTAGATCAATTACCAGCTCTGTGCATTCTAATTCTATTTACCTTTTCAGTCTTTCATTCCTTCCCCACCCCATTCCATGCATTCTGTTTTCTATCCAGACTCTATTATTTGTTATTTACTTAGCATTAAGCACTGTGTCCAACACATATTCAGTGTTCAATAAATGTTTGTTGACTAGGTACAGTGCATGCAGCTTAGCATTTAATTCACAGAGATTTTCTTGCTATACTAGTCTACCAATTATGCAGTACAGACATAAGATTTTACATTTTCTTCCTTCCTATTCTGCCTTGTGTTCACTTCACTGCATCATAATTAGCATGCTTCAATACAGAAACAGTTCTTGCCCTGTGGTTTTTCAGTGCAAGGCTAATTAGTCTGTATTTATCGGCTCTTATCAAGCAACAGTGAAGTATGATCTTAGATTTAGGTAATGAAACAAGTTCATCTTTTTGAGCAAATTATTTTCCCATATTGTTTTCTGGATCTTGTGACTTAGAGCCACCTAACACCTGTGCCTTTGAAATTTAAATAAGATCAGTTTGATCGGAGAAAGTTCAACTGAAATTGCCCAGCCACTTGTGATCCTGGGAGAATCTTGGTGACAACTAGCTTCTGAACTCAAGCAAAGATTTCAGCATGTAGAAACAAGTTTCTATCACATTTTCTTTTCAGTCTTGCCTCTATGAAGGTGTGTGAGAATTAATGAATTCTTTCCTTCTATTGTAGGAACTTAATGATCTTGCAAATGAATAACTGATTACATATTATTAAAATTTTAAAGGTTAAAAATATAAAATGTTTATCCCCCTTTTTCCTATCTAGTTCTCTCTTTTGAATACTATCTCTCTTTATTCTTTTTTAAACAAAATATCTATTCTACCCCTTTGTCCTTATTTACACTTACGGTTTCTCATATCAGAGAAACAATTCGATGTGTACTAATAAGTGTCTTGATTTATTTCACTTAATAGTATGTTCTCCAGGAACATCCATTTACATACAAATGACTCTAGTTTAGATGAAAGGGGAAAAAATGGTAAAGTATAGCTACACTTGTTGCAAATAGGGAGGGGTGGGTGAATGGAAGGGAGGGGAGGGGAAGGGGGAAGAGGGGGGGAAATCAAGATGTATCATGTACAGGTACAAAATAACCATGTTGATTATGATCATTATGTATACAATGTACCAATGCATGTTCTTGGTAAAAATAATAAAAAAATTAAAAAAATATAAAATGTTAGTGACTTTTAAAAGCTATTTTTTCTTGCCTTCACAGCTTGTGACGGTGAGTAGCAATCATGAGTGATAGCGCAGACCACTCAGTGAATGGCACTTGGCTGTGACCTCCTTTTCCTCATCTTCTTACATTCTTTTCCCCCTTCCCCCTCTTCTACATAGCACTTTCACTCTAGCTTCCAACATTACTTTCTACACCCTTTCTTTTTCTGTGCTGCTACTTATCTCTTTTTTTATTAGTAGTGTATCCTCTACATTACATAATAATTAAATTCATTTTAGAGAATTGCTACATATACATAATCCTTCTCACTTCCTCTTCCCTTTTTCTTTGTGGTACTGGGGATTGAGCTCAAAACTTTGTGCATGCTAAGCACTTTGCCACCTAGTTACATCATCATACCTGCTGCTTCTCCAAATTATTATTGGGATGTGTGTGTGTGTGTGTGTGTGTGTGTGTGTGTGTGTGTGTGTGTGTGTTTTGAAGGAAGAGGAAAAGGAGAAAAAAATACCTTCAACCTAAATAAATTTGCAGGCTAAGACATAATACATTTCTTGCCTCATTCTTGTGCATAAAATTGTTATAAACTCCTAAATTAGGAGAGCTGTAAGAAACCTTAGAAAACTCTTGGAATTGCATGTGAGGTACCTGAGACTCAGATATGTGAAGGAATTGCATAAGCCACAGCTCAATCACGCCACAGTTTTACGTGTAAAAGTCACAACAAATGTGATAATGTGCTTAATATACCTTTTTATTTCAAGGGAATTTTTTAGGAAGAAGTAGGAGGTGAGTGCATAATTAAAGAACATACAAATACTTATGAAAGCTCCACTTCAAAGTTTGAATTAAGGAAGGGAGTGAAGTAAAATGTTTATGCTCCTGTTATGTATAGTTTATGCATAATTGCCCAATACCTACCTTCATACTATCATAAACTCTGCTAATAATGACTGTCATTACTTTGTGAATTTTCCAGAGAGGGCTTTGAGCTTTACAGAAGATACTGCATACACCCAAAACAACAAAGAAATAAATTAATTACTATTGTGACTTTGTTGCCTGCCCATACAACCTGGTTAATGCCCTTTTCCACTACCAATAGTATCCCAATTTGGACAAAAATTATAGCGTAAGCCACAATGGTATGCAAAATACCTCCTCACTTATTTTAAAATTATCTAATACTCTATACAACAGGTTGTATCAAGAAAGTACAAAAAACTTTATTATTGACTCGAAAAATCATGAAGTCCCTTATGCATGTATAATCCTTTTGTTAGAGTCTCTCAGAGTGCTTTTTGAAGCCTCATGTTTTTGTAACATTTGTGATATTATTCCAAAATTGCTAATGACATCTGTAGCAAAGAGGTTAAATGAACTGTGCAAGGTCACACATCAATTTACAGTACTTAACACTGTAATAACCCTTCTCTTTATATGTTTATTTTATTACGATTCTATATTTTGGATTAGCTTTATTTTAAATAGTGTAAAAGACTATATTTTAAAATTTAAATAAAAGAATTCTAACATATATTAGCAAATATACTCTGTATAAATAATTGTGGACTTCAGACTGAGAAATTTTCTCTTTTGGTAAAGGAATAATAATAGCTCTTTGAAGTCTCTAGTTAACATCATCCTTCCAACAGTCCCATTAGACCACATTTTACAGCCTACTCAGCACAACCTCACTCCTACTTTACCTAGACAACCTGGACCATCAAGTGAAAGCACATTGAACACCTTTTTCTGCAAAGACACACTTGTATGAATCCTAGTCTGTTCTTATCTCCCGTTGTAAAGGGAAAGGCATACCTCTTCTTCTACAAAGATATTTCCTTTAGCAGGGAGGCTCATTGCTGTAGTTTGAATATGTCTTCCAAAGTTCACGTCTTGGAAACTTAACCCCTCAATAAAAGTGTTGAGAACATGGACCTAATAAATGATTAGTTCGTGAAGAATTTTCATCTCCTCTTGTTCAGTTGCTCTTTTACACTCTTTTGCCCCCTTGCCTTCCACCACAGGATAATGCGGCAAGAAGGCTCCAAATAGAAGCTGACACCTTGACATTGAACTTGCAACCTTCACAACTGTGAGAAATAAATTCTTTTCTTTTTTCTTTACTTCCCTCCCTTCTTCCTTCCTTCCCATCTGCTGCCTGTCTGCCTGGCTTTTTTCTTTCTCAGGTGCTGAGGATCAAACCCAGAGCCTCACTCTATGATTGGGCCACATTCACAGCCTACTTTTCCCAGTGTCTGATATTCTATTATTGCAACACAAAATGGACTAAGACACTCACTTGACTCCAGTTTTCCAGGATTCTAAACTGTAGATTAGCTAGTATTTTCTTTTATAACTTAAGTTTTCATTCCTTATTAACGCTTGCCATCCAATTTATAAGTATGATAAATTCTCTCCTGTCTTAAAATAAAATGAGTCTGATTAAAGAAAATCTTTTATCATAACTCAATATTCTGTTTACTGTGTTCTTCGTTATTCAGAAAACCAATTAAAATGACCACAATTTTCTCCATCTTTTACATTTGTATTTATAATATTTGCCTTCTTTCTGCAAAAATTATGGTTTTCATGGTCATAATTTCATTATGGACAAGGAAAATAATATTTTTTCTCATGCAAATCCAAACAATATTTTTAGTCTGAATATGAAAGTAATAATAACACTCATCTTTTAAGGTGGTCATAAGAAGTAAATGAGATAGTACAGGAAAAAAAAAAGCTCTAAGAACATGACTCATATTTGACACATATCTAATAAACCTTCATCTTTTATGACCACTACCTGCACCATTATTGGTTTGCTTGTCTCCTTACAGTCTCCAGCTCTGTTGATGCATTCTTTTATTTGAAAATGCTGAATCCACTTATTTTCTATGACAACATTCTCCCTTATTCACCCTATTATCATTTAAGCCATTTTACCACGGTAACATCAATCTCCTTCAAAGCGTTAATCTTTTTTGGCAACTCACATTCTTTTTCTTATTTTACACAGTCTTTCTCGGTGATCTCCTGTGCACAGAAATTTTCCCACCAACATCTGACCATTCCATCATTCCTCTTCATGCTCCACAAGGAGCAGTCTAGAGTAAGAGAAAGGAGAAACAGTGATAGGAATGAAAGTAAAAGAGAAGGAAGAAGATGAATATCTGGATAGCATAGTAGTAAAAGAATATGGGATATAAATACTTTCTTGAAGAGTTGATTGGAGAAAATGGGAAAGAATTAAACTGGATATGTGTAAACTGTAAAAAAGACATCATCTGAGATACAGATAAAGTCTTGTGAAGTATTAAAATTCTCAGAAGAAGCATAATGGTTATAGAACTGCCTAAAAAATGTCAAAATCAGAGGATATATTTAAAGCAGTACTTGGAGACATATAGTTTTAAATAATCTTTTTAGAAAAAAATGAAAAAAGACTACAATTTCTACGAAAATGGTGAAAGAAATAAAGTAAAAGGAACAAAAAGTGATTTGTAAATATAAATGTAAATATCAATGAACTAGATTGCAGAGAAAATAATAGAGAAAATTTTAAAAACAAAAATTTTATGTCTGAAAAGACCAACAGACTGACATCTGCCTAGACTCATCAAGGTGTAAAGAGTAAAGATAAACAACGGCTAGCATCACACTAAATAGTAAGACACTGGAAGCTTTCACACTAAAATCTGGAACAAGAAAAGGATACCCACTATCACCACTATTATTCAATATAGTTCTAGAAACATTAGCCAGAGCAATTAGACAAGAGAAAGAAACGAAAGGAATAAAGGTAGGAAAGGAAGAATTTAAACTATCATTATTTGCAATGACATGATACTTTACATAGAAGACCCAAAAAATTCCACCAAAAGACTTCTAGATTTAATAACTAAATTGAGTTGCATAGCTGGATACAAACTCAACACCCCAAAGTCAATAGCATTCCTATATACAAATAACAAACCTGAGAAAGAAATAAGAGAAGATATACATTTCACAACTACATCCAAAAAACTGAAATACTTAGGAATCTATCTAACAGAGCAAATAAAAGATCTTTACATCACAAACTATAGTACTCTAAAAAAGGAAATTGCAAGGGACATCAGAAAATGGAAAGATATACCGTGTTCCTCGGTAGGAAGAACCAACATAGTGAAAATGGTCATACTTCCTAAATTACTATACAGATTTAATGCAATTCCAATCAAAATACCATTAACATACTTCAAAGAATTAGAAAGGACAATCATGAATTTCATCTGGAACCAGAAGAGACCAAGAATAGGAAAAACAATCCCGGGCAACAAGAGCAAGGCAGGCAGGGGACGACACATTCTCCGAACCAAATTTAAAGACCCAATCCAAAAATGAGCATCTGAAATGAATAAATATTTCTCAGATGAAGGAATAAAAATGGCAAATAAATACATGAAAAAGTGTTCAACATCACTAGTGATTCGAGAGATGCAAATCAAAACAACATTAAGATTCCATCTCACTCCAGAAAGAACTGCAATTATGAAAAAATTAACCAATAACAAATGCTGGCAGGGCCGCAGGGAAAAAGGAACCCTCCTCCACTGTTGCTAGGAATGTAGATTGGTCCAGCCACTGTGGAAGTATGGAGATTCCTCAAAAAACTACAACTAGAGGTTCCATTTGACCCAGCTATTCTCCTACTGGGAATCTTCCCAGAAGAATTAAAATCGTCATACCACAGCAACATATGCACAACCATGTTTATAGCAACACAGTTTGTAATAGCTAAGTCTTGGAACAACATAAATGCCCAATTATTAATGACTGGCTAAAGAAGATGTGTTTTTTCTGCACAATGGAACACTACTCCGCCATAAAAAAGGATAAACTAGAGACATTTGTAGGTGAATGTATGTACCTTGAGAACATACTCTTAAGTGAAATAATTCAGACACTCATGAGTACACATTGAATTGTTTCTCTGATATGAGAAACCATAAGTGTAAATAAGGACAAAGAGGTTTAATAGATATTATATAAAAGGAAGATAATATTCAAAAGAGAGGAGAACTAGAAAGGGAGAAGGGAAAAGTAAGAAGGCAAAAGGGAAAGAAAAGGGCAAGGGAAAAAATGGAAAAATATTAACTTGCTGTAAATAGGGAAGGTGGGAGCAGAAAGAGGGGTGGGGAAGAGGGGGAAGCCAAGATACATCATGTAAAATAACCATGATGAATGTGATTATTATGTACACAATGTACCAATACATGTTATTGGTAAAAAAAAAAAAAAAAAAGAGTAAAGATAAAAAGAAAGCAAGGGCATAAATAAAAGTGTAAATAATTACAGACACAAATTAAAAATTATGAAATATAAACAATCATGTGCCAATTAATTTGAAAGCCTAGGTTTCATAAATGTATGTTTATACACACACATGCATACACAAATATACACATGACTACATGTCAAAATTAGCATTAAATTGTCATGATATCTCTTTGTGTAATTGCAAATAAAATGAATAAAATGGACCAATTTATTTTTCAAGATTATATAAGGACAGAAACAAGAAATATAATTATAGACAAAATTTACTCATAAAATGTACTTTCATATAAAATTGTTAATTCAAATAATAACTATTTCATCATATCAATGAAGGAACAGTTAAATATTGGCATATAACAGATGAACCAGCACATTGATAAAAGTAAAGAATAAAATTAATATGATTAAAAAGATAAAGAAAATTATTTTACATAATTCAGTATCAATTTTAGTTGATTACAAAAGAAACTAAAAACCAGGGTATAAAGATATTTCCTTAATTTAAAAAAGGTTGTTTACTAACAACACACAACAGTCACACTCAGGGAGAATTATAGATGTAATTTCTTTAAAGAATGAGATAGGGCACAAAAGAATGAAATACTTAGGAATCTATCTAACAAAAGAAGTAAAAGACCTTTACATCGAAAACTACAGCACCCTAAAAAAAGAAATTGAAAAGGATATCAAAAAATGGAAGGGCATCCCATGTTCCTGGGTAGGAAGAACCAACATCGTGAAAATGGCTATACTTCCTAAACTACTATACAGATTTAATGCAATCCCAATCAAGATACCACTAACATACTTCAAAGAATTAGAGAAGACAATCATGAATTTCATCTGGAACCACAAGAGACCAAGAATAGCAAAAACGATCCTAAGCAATAGGGGAAAAGCTGGGGGCATCACAGTCCCAGACATAAAACTATACTATAAAGCTACAGTGTTAAAGACAGCATGGTACTGGCAAAAAGACAGACCTGAGGATCAACGGAATAGATTGGAGGATACAGAAACAACCCCAGGCACACTCAAATACCTCATCTTTGACAAAGAAGCCAAGCACCCTCACTGGAAGAAGGATAGCCTATTTAACAAATGGTGCTGGAAAAATTGGCTAACCACATGTAGAAAATTAAAACTAGATATATGTCTCTCACCATGTACTAAACTCAAATCAAAGCGGATCAAAGATCTAAACATTAAAACAGAAACATTAAATTTACTGGAGAATAGAATAGGAAGAACCCTCGAAGACATAGGGGTAGGAAAAAAATTTATGAACAAAACCCAGACTGCACAGGAAACAATACAAAGAATCAGTGCTTGGGACCACATGCTATTAAAAAGTATTTGCACAGCAAAAGAAATCACCAATAGAGT
>PVJO010013669.1:0-50985 GCA_004026905.1 Hystrix cristata
GATCAAAGATCTAAACATTAAGACAGAAACATTAAACTTTCTGGAAGACAAAATAGGTAAAACACTTAAAGACATAGGAGTGAGAAGGACTTCCTAAACAGAACCTCAGTCACACAGGAAATAACAACAAGAATCAACAAATGGGACTACATTAGACTGAAGAGTTTCTGTACAGCAAAAGAGTCCATTAGGAGGGTGAAGAGAAAACCCACAGAATGGGAAAAAATCTTTGCTAGCTACTCTTTAGACAGAAGATTAATATCTAGAATATACAAAGAACTCAAAACAATTAAACTACCTAAAATCAATGACCCGCTCAAGAAATGGACCAGAGAAATGAACAGATACTTCACAGTGAACAAATACGAATGGCCAATAAACATATGAAAAAATGTTCAACATCTATGGCTATTAGAGAAATGCAAATTAAAACAACTCTAAGTTTCCACCTTATCCCAGAAAAAATAGCAATCATTAGGAAGTCAAACAATAACAAATGCTGGTGGGGCTGTGGTGAAAAGGGAACCCTCCTACACTGTTGGTGGGAATGCAAACTAGTACAACCATTATGGAAATCAGCATGAAGATTTCTCAAGAGTCTGAAAGTAGAAATCCCATATGACCCAGCCATTCCCCTACTAGGTATCTTTCCTGAAGAGCTAGAGACATCATACTACAGAGATACTTGCACAACGATGTTTATAGCAGCACAATTTGTAATAGCTAAATTCTGGAAGCAACCCTTATACACATCAATGGATAGCTGGATAAACAAAATGTGGTATCTACACATAATGGGATACTATTCAGCTATAAAGAATGACAAGCTAGAGTCATTTGTAGGAAAATGGATGGACCTGGAAAATACAATGTTGAGTGAAATAAACCAGTCTCACAAGCTGGAATACCACACGGTGACACATACACTAGGTACTACAGTAACTTTATGTAGTTGTGACTTAATTCTGCATTTATGTGATTGTTTACATTGCTCACTGTCATAAGCAAAAGGTACAATGTATTGTGGTCTGTAAGCTTGTGTAATGGCCTGTAAGTTTGTATAATTTTTCATAAATTTTAATAAAAATCTAAAAAAAAA
The DNA here is from genome assembly GCA_004026905.1 of Hystrix cristata. Taxonomy (NCBI): domain Eukaryota; kingdom Metazoa; phylum Chordata; class Mammalia; order Rodentia; family Hystricidae; genus Hystrix; species Hystrix cristata. The sequence goes on from PVJO010013669.1 coordinate 1,100, forward strand.
AAAGAAAACAAATTAGTGGTTGCCAGAGGTTAAAGGAAGAGGGGAATACTGAAGCAAATATTAATAGTAGAGTTTCTTTTTAAAATTTTTTTTTCTAATTAAAAAACAATTTATTTACTTATTAGTATGTTTTTGCCATACATAATGATCACATTCATCACAGGGAATTTGTGCCTGTACATAATATATCTAAATTCTTTTTTTCCCATTTTTCTCCCCTATCTCGAACCCTTCTTCCCTTCCACATTTACAAAAGCTGTTTCCATTTTTTCCCTTCAGTTCTGTCTCTTTTTAATTCCTTTTCTTTTTTCCCTTCCGTCTCTCACTCTCTCTTGTTTTCCTTCCCATGTAAATATGCTTTTCCTACTTCTTAACATCTATCTTTCATTTCACTCTGTATTTACAGGTGAAAAGTATGTTCTAAAATTGATTGTACTGATTGTTAGGCAAATGTGGGAATACACTAAAAGACACTGAATTGTGCACTTTAAATGGATGAGTTGTGTTATAGTGAATTATATCTTAATAAAGCTGTTTAAAAATGGCTCACATCCATTTGAAAGCCCTAATCCTTCAGTTAAAAGAACTTTCTCTGTAGGTAATTTTAACTCCTCCAAAGCAGAAACAGGAAATGCAGTCAAGTCTTCAGTAGCAGAGAAAACTTCAGCATCTGCTGCTTTTCCAGCAATAAAATGGCTTAGGGTAATATTATGTTAGCTACTTTGCAGAGTTTTTCAAAGAATATAATTCTTACGGTGAGTATTTATAAACAGACATTTAAATTTGACGTTTTGCAAACAATCCAATGCACAACAGACCTTCTCAGACTGGGATTCTGCTGTTTCCCAACATCTGGAAAAGTTCCGTCTCTCTTAGCAAGCATTTCAGAGACAGCGAGGCTTGCTTACACCTAGAGATTCTGGCCGGGCTGCAATTTCTTTAGGAAATCAACTATGACTGATGTCACTTCGGCTATTTTTTAAGCTCTTGGTTATTGGGTATTATGCCAGGGAATTATTTAATTTTATGTGTATTGTATCGATCCTACAACAGAGCAGCATCGTGTAATCCTAAGGGAGATGTCACACAAAATGGATGTAATGCTCAACTCAGCGGCCCCATATTTTGATGTTCCTCGTGGGTTCAGGAAGAGGTTCTGAACCTTACCCGAGTGGTGGCAGCAAAATGTGAGCTGGGGCCCTCTGGTTGCTTTGAAACTGTCAGGTGAGACTTTTGGAGTTAGAAGAGGTGTCTGGCCTGGTGACCAGGATGCACAGCTAAGTGGTTGGTTTCTCTTTTCAAATGATAAGTCTTCAAACACTAGTTGTATTGCTTAATATTTTGACTTTTTTCCCTTGGTTGTAATAAGATAATATTCTATATTATTATTTTAAGGTTCTGTGTGTGTGTGTGCGCACACGTGTGTGTGTGTGCCAAGAATCAAACCCAGGGTCTTGCACTTACTAGGCAAGCATTCTAACTGCTGAGGTAAATCCCCAGCCCTATTTTAGGGTTTTAAATTAAGTAATCCTGGTAAAAAGATGACTACAGTCTCTGGTACTTTATAAAGCTAAAGGAAAGTATCAAGACTATGAATTCATGATTTTATTATGGGGCGACTATATTCCTGCCTGAGTCTCCTTCTCAGAAAAGAATTGTGGAATGGCAGGCCCATCCCATCATTCCAGCTGTCTCAGTAATAGAATCGGATAACTCCGTGGTGGGCAGATTAGTGAAGACTTCATCATCGATATTTTACATGCCTACTAAGTTAATTTCAAAAACATCAGATTACTGGTTGCGTGTGTATTTGTGCTGAAAATTTCCCCTGGCCCTTGAACATTGAGGAATGTGTTTATGAATAGATGGCCCATGTTTTGCAGAGCTGGATAACTGGGCTTATTTTGATATTTGCAGACACAGAGTATTGCTACTAAGTACTTGCATTTGAGAACCTACATTTGAGAAACTTCTATATTTGGGAAAGAACTTCTTAATAATATGTTTTGTGAAAAAGAGCAATAAAGTGACATCATATACAGGAATATGAAATCTTTTCATAATACTAAGTAAACAAATTTTGTATAAGTGTGTCTTGTGTGATAAAATTGGTGCAAATGAAAAGGAATATGAATGTATAGTTGTAGCTTCTCTGAGGTGCAAAATAATACTATAGATTAAAACATATATAGATAATGGTTACTTCTGAAGAAGGTGGGAAGAAGTGGCCAGACATGGACAACTAGAACGGTCAAGGGACTCTTCACTCCAGATGATTTTATTCTTATTCATTTACAGGTGTGATATTTTAATTATTCAAAAAGTTAAGCACATAATTAAAAAATAAATATATAGAATAACTTTCTGATTAGGAAAGGTTGAGGAAGCCACATTGCTTTGTAGTGAAAGATCATCATTGGGAACAGAGAAAAAGAATATGGTGAATTCAGAGCTATCAATTAGAAAAGGAAATACAAATGAAGAGCCAGCTGATTTCAATTTCAGTGTTTATAGTAAAAGACTGGGGATAAAAATGTAACACCACAGAACATAAGGAGAATCCTCAGGTAGGTATGATTGGCCAGTGAAGGAAAAGGCCACCTGGAAAAGGGAACAGGATGTCTGGAAAGGAAAAAATAGCTGCACAGCCAGGCAGTGTTGCCTGAGAAGAGATCCTGACCTGGAGACTAGGTGTGTGGAATTATGTCCAAGGAGAGTGGAGTTCAAATATATTTTTTGTGTTTAGCCATTTTAAGCCGGAAGATGGTTTATTATAGCCAAAAACTCATGAACTCTAGAAAGTTTCTTTTAGTAGATTATCTATGTTCTATAACACGGGACACGAGGTGTGATAAAATAGGCCCATAGTAAATGTATTCACCTCAGAATCTTTTGATGATCTAAGAATAAAATTAAGCAAATCAACTGAATCATTTTGTATTGACAAAAAAAAAATCAAGATTTAACTGAAAATAGAAAACTAACTTTTTTTTTTTTTTTTTTTGCCAGGAAGCCAGGTGTACCACCACCATCCGCCTGGCATAAGGACAATTCACTTCATGATTTTAACATGGTGTAATTCTAAATACAACAACAATAAAGTTTGATTATTTACAAAAATTATTCCAAACAATTTCTTTGTTTGGATTCACCTGAATGATAAATAATCTGTAAACTACAAATTGCTTCAGGTCAAGGTGGTCTTTATTTTGTCATACTGAAATGACATCCTAATTCCACTCTAATTCGGCCCAAGAGAAGTGGGGAACGACAGGGGTTAATCGGAAGCAAAGCCCACTTCATTTGTTTCTTCCAAACTCCAGCATAGGGAATTAGAGGTCAGCCTAGCTTTACAGCACCCTCTGTGCGCCTTTTGTTTATTGTAACCAAAACATCTGCAAGATTGCAGGAAGAATGTTACACTCTCCTATCTCCACCTCACCCTGGGACCGTCCTTTCCCAGCCAGCACCAAAGCCCTGAACCTTTTGCCTCCTTCACTCCTCTGCGTATCAAAGATCCCACACAAAGCAATCCCACCAAGCCTTACAGTCACATAATTTCTTTTACCTCCCCCTAGTGCCTAGCATCCTTAAAATCTGCTTTGAGTCCCTAACTTCACATCCTCCCAAGCTCAGGTAGAGAGACACAAACAGAGATAAGTTTAAAGGAAGGCCAACACCTGGTATAAACATTTACTTGTTGTTATCGCTCAAAGGAATTCCAGTTGTAAAATGTAGCCACCTTTCCTACTGTATAAAAGCTTTGGTCAAACTGCAGAAAGGCATCAGAGCTGTTTTTGCACGAGTGCCCTCTCGATCACCGGCTATTAATAAAGCAGATTCAATCGGCCTCAAATTTGACTCTTTGTATCTGGGTGGCATCTCCCTCTCGCGACCAAGTGGGGTGAGAGCAGGCCAGCCCATGGGCTGGTCCAGCCTTCCACTTCAGCACTCCATTATTTAGGTGCACAATAGACACTAAATAAAAGTTTTCAAGATGCATGGAGCATGAAAAACTCAGATCTACCTGTTTGTTTTATCAAATTAACTAAGGGGGAACTGTGTCAGCCCTGCAGTCAGTGATGGGCATGACTTAGAGTCCCCCCAGGAACACTGATCTTGTCTCAGTTACTTTCTCATTGCTGAGGTGCAGGACCTGACATCTACAACTTCATGGAAGAAAGGTTATTCTAGCTCATGGTTTGTAGAGGTTTCTGTTCATATTCTGCTGGCTCCATAGCAGGATGGCAGAGGTACATGGCAGAGCTGAGTTGCTCACTGCATGGCATCCAGGAGGCAGAGAGTGAAGGAAGGAGCTATGGAGATGGACATGCCCTTCCAGGCCACACTTCCAGTGCTCCGCCTCCTTCAAACGGGCTCTACCTCCCATCATCACACTCAGCTATAAACTCATACATGGTCGAATCCACTGATGGTTATCACGCCCCTGTGATCTAATCACCTCCCTGTAAGAGCATGAGGCTTTGGAGGACATCAAGACATAAACCATAACAGTCCTCTCTCATTTTGGAAAGAAGAGTTGGCCAATAGTGCTAGGCCATCTAGTTTGAGGCATCTTGTTTTGTACAGTGAATCAAAATAAGTAAATAAAAAAAGAGCAGAAATTAACTGACTTTCTTGCAGCTATTGTCTTGGAAAGAAAAGAATTAAGTGAATTCCTGGATGTCTTGAGCATGCATCTTTAGACTGCAGAGAATGTTGCAGAGAAAACATAAAACTAAAACATAAATCCCAGCTCTGTGCTTCCAACGGGGTGACCTTGGAGCACTGTTCATCTGCATGATCAGTAATCTGTGAAGTGTAAACTCTTTCAGGTCAAGGCAATCTTTCTCTTCTTATACCCCATTATTTAGACGTATAATACACAATAAATAAAAAATTTAAAGATTGATGTACGATTTATACTAAGTTTATTTTTCCTCATTGGAAAAATGGGGTGAAGGAGAGGGTAGAGGCGGGACTACTGATTTTGATGACTAAACCACCAAGACACGTTACAGAGTCTGAGAAATACCTGAGGATATCCCATCGGACTTCTGATCACTTTCCTGTTTCCCATACTCAGTTGTTTGTGGATTCTTATCCACATGCACCCTAGGGATTCAGCTTATAAATTTTCCCTATTTGGAATCTGGCAAATCCTTGGTCATTCTCGGGGCCCGTGGCAGGCACATACCCTCAGGCTTTCCCCGTGTCACCCCTGTCCTGTATCCTAAGCCTCAAATAGCCCTTGATTGTCTGGTCTCCCACCAAGCCCGTGCTCTCAGGATTGGTGCTTTCTACTGAATTAACAATTCAATTTTGATACTGTAACAGGGCATTTTCTAGCTCAAAAATGTTATGATTTGAGTGTGATAGCTCTTTACAAAAGAAAATGTTTTAAAAGTTACTTTATTTGGAAATAAGTGCTTTTATCCCTAAAATTATACTCAACACAATCAAATTTTTCATGATTCAGAAGCATGCAGGATCATTCAGTGACTGATAGTCATTATTATGTATATCAATTTTTATTGTATGCCATTGTGAAGGTGTCATGATTATTGGCATTTACTGCAAATGTGCCTACGTTTCTGTGATAAATGAGTCTCATTGTTGTCAGCTAGTATTTTATCAAGGCTTTGTGTACTCAAATATTCTTTACTGTCCTTGCATTGAATTTTTCTATTGACTTCTATTGACTCTTCTATCAGTTCCAATAGAATATACACTTTTACTCTTCAATTGCTTATTCGTGCAGAGACCATGTCTGCTATTTTCATCTCTATATTCAGATTTTTTCTCCATTATATAGTTATTCTTAGTCCATCAGTACTACTTTAATCCACTGTTTATCCAAGGAGTACACCAAGTGAATTCGGAATGCAAGACACAGAAGTACAAATGCATTTTTAAATCATGCTGAGAGGATTAGTAACTTTCCCATTGCTGGAACACAATATCCGATACCAACAATTTAAAGAAGTTCAATTTGGCTCACAGTATCTAGGTGCCACACCATGGTCAGTTGGTTCAGAGGGAGAGAGGAAGAGTATGGCAAACTGGAAGTAGAGAAGGAGAACAGTGCCAGACAAGAAAGGGACCTGAGACCACATACAGCACCCAAGGTCGCTCCTCCATGGTCCCCCCCAGATGCACCCAGAATTGGGCTTTACTATGTATTCCCCTAGGTATTTCTTAATCCCATAAATTGACATATCACCATTAAGGGTCACAAAGAGGGTAATAGAAATACTTGTATTATCACTGTAGATTTTTGTACTTACATTAATTCATTGAATAAAAAATATGGTCAAATATCATTGCTAGTTTACTTGAGATAAACTATAATTAACAGAAGCTACTATTCAAAACATCCTTAATTTTTTCTGAAAAATTATGAAACAATAGTGTCTCTGGATGTGAGCAGAGGGTTGCTTTATTGTGTTATTTGAAGGACACAAGAAACCATCTTTTTACCCAAATATTCTCCCATACAGATGAGAGTCACTTGCTTTGTTATGGCATTCTATTCCTCTATTTTATGCAAACTTGTTCCTTAAGGAATATGGCACATTTACCTCCAACCAGACACATTCCCAAAATTTGTCAGTATATTTAACCACCTCCTACTTCTTAGGAAAAGAAAGAAAACTGGCATATTTTGCAGTGTAAGAAGAGAGAAAAGATTTAAAGATATTTAAGTTATGAAATGCAGGGTAAGGAAAGTTTGGTCATGACAATGTTAGTCTGTTGTTTGGGTTTTGTGTAAGAAATAAGAATGGAAGTTAGGTCTGAGAAATTGATGCAGTCTGGTGATGACTACACCCGGCAATACATGAAGAATGGAGCCGGTTGGACCAATAGTCAAAGCTGGGTCAATAGCCCCAAGTCACAAAAAAACCCACAGAATGCAGGCTTAGCATAAATAATCAGAGGAAGAGATTCAACGAGTCACAAAAAGTCCACTGAATAAGCAAGGCTTTGTAAATGGTTGTGCCACTCACTTGTCACCTAGACGGGATTAAGCGACCCCCTAGAGAGGCGATTGGATCATGCGGGCACTGTAGTCACCTTTGGTTAATCCATTTAAATTCATAGGTGAAAGCGTTTTTAGGAGCAGGTGAGCCTTCGAGCCCATATCTCTCCCTGCTGCTATTCCCCAGTCCTCTGGTTCCCGGATGCCATGAAGTGAGCAGCTTTGCTCCGCCAGGCCCTCCTTCCATGCTGTTCCATCCTTGGAGCCAGCTGTCAGTCATGGACTAGACCTTTGACACTTTGACGCCATAAGCCAAATTAAACCCATCTTTCTTTAAATTATGGTTGCCGTGTATTTTGCCCTAACAATGGGAAAACTAACTCTACAACTGTTCTTTTGTTGCTGTGCAGCAGGATTCTATGACCGATTTCTTGAGTCTTGCACAGTTGAAGTGAGAAGCTCCTGAGCACTACAGTGGACCCCTATACTCCAACTGCAAAATCATGAGCGGTTTTATCAAAGACACAATTCTGTGTTAATAACCTGTGTAAGGACTGCACGCACGTCCAACTATATGCTAGAAATTCCATTTTTTGCACCCAAAAGTATCCAAAATATTTCTAATATTTGTTCATTATTTTGACATCTTTTTAAGTTTTCTTTCTGTCATTGTAACAAAATACCTGAGAAAAATCACTGAAAGGAGGAAATGTTTATTTTTGTTCATGATTTCATAGGTTTCAGTCCATGGCCATCTGGCTCCAGGGCAGAAAAATCATGGTGGAAGGGCATGGCGGAGGAAAGGTGCTCACCTCAAGGCGGGCAGGAAACAGAAAGAATGAGAGCCAGAGGAAAGCTAGGTGCTTCAAAGTTGTGCCTCCTCTGGCCCACTTCCTTCAACTACACCCCACCTTCTAATAGCCTACTCAGCTATGAACTATGAGTTATTCCATTGCTGGAGTTAGTTCCCTGACAATTCAATCACCTTTTATCCCATCAAATTGACAATCAATACTAACAATCAAAACATATAAGGTTTTGCTTTCTGGGTTATCTTATATATTTCAAATGAGATACCACCTGAAGGTCCTTATAAGAACTGCCAGGAAGTCTTGAGAATCTCCCATACTGCAATTCTTAGCAAACACAGCCTAAGTGGCATTGTAATACCTGAATTCTCTTCTGTCCTTTCTGCTGATGGAAACTTTTGTGGCCAAGTGCAAATAGCTCACCAAGTGACTTGAGGGTGGATGTGAAATTTCTGCTGCACAGACAAAGGGGGATTTCTCAGGAGTTTTTCTCCACGTCAGTCTCCACAAACATCAAGTAGTGCCTACTGGCAGCTAGACTGACATTGAGTCTTCCAGTTTTTGCTTGTGCTTAGACAAGGCTTGGGTGTCAGCATCTAGCTTGCGTAGGGATAAAGAGGCAGCTATCTGAACCATCACCCTATCCCGGGTTCAGGCAAGGGCAGCAGCAATTTCACTTTGCCAAATGGAGGCTGTAGAGCATTTGGTGATATAAAGCCCTTAGCTAAGGGAGAAATTGCAGTGAGTTTATCCTGTTTCCTGGCTAGCTTAGCTGAATGAACTCTACATTTAGTGCACTTTTAGAGATGGGCTGTGCAGCAGCCAAAGAATAACATCAAATCTTTAGCCAGAAAGAAAAAAAAAAAAGATAAAACCATATGAGAATCAGGATACCGATAACATGGAAGAAATTTCAGAATAGATCATTTAATACAGAACACAACTTCGATGGTAATTTACATATGATGGTCTTATCTGCAGAATACATTTCAACTTCGTGCATTTAGGAAGAAAATGGTAACTGAAAATGAATTTGGAAGGCTGTATTAGGGAGCCCACTGGATAGTTACCAAAACTGTTTCTTTTTCTTCCTGAGCACATTGCTTGACTGCATTTCCTGGCCTCCCACTGTGGTCATGTGACTGGTTTTGAGAAAATTAAAGGGAGGTATGAGTATCTTGTGCTACCTCCTAACCCAGCCAACAGCTGAATGCCTGAAGAGATGCTCTGTGGTTTTGCATCTTCTTTTTGATTAGCTAGAAAAGGAAACATTCCCCAAGAAGCTGTGGAAGCTTCTTGTTAAACATGGCAGAGCTACAGTTTGGGAGGCACCTGGGCTCCTGTGGATTCCAACTTGGAAAAAAAGTGCTGGCCAATCAGGAAAGCTGTTAGGAATCATCATAACCAAGAAATTGGTGACCTGTAGGGTTGAACCATTAATCCATTTTGGAGTTTGTTGCAGCATCTTAACTAATACAATCTTAAACACCTCAAGTAATGCAAGCATCCCTTAAAACCTTTTGTGTGAATATCACTCAGGTGTTTCTGAAAGTTTGTATTAAAGTCAACTATGAATATTGTCTAAAATGCCACACAGCTACACCTTGATAGTGCAGTTTAAGAGTTTGACCAAGTAAGAAGAAAACTCTGATGGCATATCAATGAAATATTTTTCTTACCTGATTAATGGCAATGGAAATGCAGCTTAGGCTGGAATTTTCTAGATTACAGTGGTCTGAACATTGGGGAAATATGTATATAATGATAGTAAGTTGTTTTTGAACCTGTATTTCTCAGAGGACTGTATCTTATTTGTTAATGTGGAGATCCATAAGAGCAATGAAAAATTTGCTTTTGGAATAGATTTTCCTATTAATTTATGCTTGTTGTGAATATACTGGGGAAACTTCTAGTGTCCAACTTCCGTGGCTTCTGCCAGCTTGCAGTCTCAGCCATTCAGGGAGGGCAACACTGAAGGATAACACATTTCTATGGAATCTGATTGGAACCAGGTAGCTCAATTTGAAGACTTGGCAGAGACAATGGAAGATTAATTTGTGTGAAGGCCATATGCTCTGGTGCTTTTTTAAAGCAAGAAAATAGCCACAGTGACGGGATTTTTAAATGATGACTGGAGTTACTGAGGGGAAGAAGAAAGAAAGCAGCTACCTTAAGAATTAAAAGTGATTGGGGCCAGGGATTTAGCTCAGTGGTTAGAGCGTTTGCCTTGCAAGCATGAGGCCCTGAGTTTGATTCCCGGTACAAAAAAAAAAAAAAAAGAATTCAAAGTGAATGAGAAGCTAAAAGACAGTGCAACAAGGACTGTCCATGGATATTCTTGCCTGGCTTTGGATATGTTCAACCCCCAAGGCAAACACAACACAATCTGAGATTTTTGGACCTAGGAAACAAATTTTCCTGAGGAGAAAGTGTAGCTGTTGAATTGAACTCCTAGACTCTTACCAAAGGTGTTTCTCTCATCCTCAGAGCAAAGTGGGTCCCACATATTTAGAACTATGCTCCTCCTTCAGTGCTTTGTCTGTAGTCTGTAGTCTGGCTTCAAATATCTTGGCTTCCCAAATTACCGTACAGCATGACATGGTGTGTGTGCGTGTGTGTGTGTGTGTGTGTGTGTGTGTGTGTGTGCGCGCCTGCCAGGTGAGGCTGTGTGCCTATACCTTTACCCAAACACAATTTCACACATTCCAAGTCAGAACACATCCAAAATAACAGACGACACAGAAAGCTCATATACAGATGCCTGATGCTACACAAGATAGAGAGTCCCACAGGCCAAAGGGCCTTATTCTGTTCCTTTTATCCCCTAGGACAACTGGCTTCGAGGTCGCTTTCCTTACAAAGAAGATCCACCTTTATAGCCTTTCTGGCCTCCACATTTTGCTTGTGTATTATGTATTTTCAAGGCAGAGTCAAGAGAAAGGTCCAATTTAATAAAGCTTGCATAAAGCCCTTGGCTATTTGGAGAGTCTCATTTGTTCTAAGTGTTAATTGTGAGACTATTAATTTTCAGAAGTTACCATGTTTTGAACATTTAAAACAATTGATTTCCAAACTTTTTTGAGGAGAGTCAGATAACAAGTCGCAGGGGGACAAACAAAAGGTCTGGTATGAAAAATTGATTACTTTTTCTTTTGTGTACAAGTATCTGATCATTTCTTGTGACAGTTTATGCCTATTTAATGAGTGTTGTAAGTCTACATCATTAAATTGAGCTTATCGATGGAATTATTCTATTTCTTCATGTTAATGACTTATTTTAATTTGTCTACAGAATTTAAAATTTAAAACCATATTTGTTAAAATTCAGAAATATTTTATATGCTTTGGTTGCACTGCTTTAGATTTTCTTACCACCTGGAGAGTCAATCTTGGTGCATTTCCTGGAGCTAATTTTTTAATTTGGACATGGGTCCCGATGCTGTATGCTCAATATACTAGGTCGAGGGAAGGTGCGTCTGTAAGTCGCCATCATTTTGCAAACACGGCAGGGGCCTCAGTGTCCCCAAATCTCCTCTGCTGACAAGGCTCTACCACTCTCATGCCTGGTGGTCAGGGACACTTGACAGCTCCCGGGGACAGCGAGACTTGTTCCTCTGCTCTGGAAATTATGGAGGCTGCTCGCTGAGTCTTTCTCCCTGGTGACCATCCTTTGCCTCTGGCCGAGCTCTTCACAGGGCATCAGTCATTTGCATCCACCTCCATCCCTGAGTGTCTCCCACCCTGTCAGCTGGGACAAAACATGCTTCACTCTAGTCTTGCCTCCCAGATTCCAGAGTGGCCAGAGGCCCCGCTCAGAAGCTCCCTCCCGCCTGAGACATACCAGAAGTCCTGATAAGAGAAGGGGAGCCAGGAGGGATGCGTTGAGCTTCACCTTCTTCAACTCTGCTCTCTGCGTCCGTGACAGGCCTTCCCAACAGAAAACTGGCTGGACAATTTCTATACTGTTGACCATCTTGACCTCACACACGGGAATTACGTGCGGTTGTTAAAGAAGGTTTCGCTCCTGCTGATCTCCTGCCATCATTCTGAGATCAGCTGTCAGAGGCTTCTTTAAGTGATGGCAACAAATTTCTCACCTTAGAGAAACTAAATGAGAAGAGAAAAGAATTCGTGGTGATGCCTGTGGTTTTCCAGGCTTCTGCCTATGTAAATTTCATTGACAATAAATAAATTTCTCCTTCTTCTGGTCTATTCTAACAAAGAAAACAAGGATTCTCAGGGGTTGAACCTACCGTAAGAGCATGTGCCCGCGTGTGTGCACAGGTTGGAAACGCTAGAGAACCTCCTTGGATCTGTCATAGCGGGATGAAAAGTTCTGCACTCGATCATAATATTACTCCAGAATGTCACTTGGTAATACACGAAGTTCATAAACTATTAGGATAATGATTCCTAACATTACTTGTCAGTAAAATATGGAAATCATTTCTTGTTACCCATTTGTACTAATTTTATCTTACATTTATTTAGTCAGGAGCAGAGACTCGCAGAAGTGATTGTTTCCTACTGATTAATTTTCAGTTCTAACAGATCACTAGATGATACATAGTAATATTTTCTTAACACCGCATTTTTACATACATAAAGAGTTGCATCTAGGTTGAGCCATTGACAAGATGTGAGGGAAGATGTCTGCACAGTTTGCCACGGACCTGTTGCTTCTCATCACGAGAGACTCGGGCACTCTTGGTGCTAGGGCTGCCTATGCATAGCGGGAAGTTTATCTCAGCGTCCCTTATAACCTCCTTGGCGCTTCCATTCCCTCCTGCTCCTGTCCCCCTTCATCACCTACTCCAGGCTCGGAACTTGCCTGGGGTTCGGGACTCCACCACAGAAGCTTCTGAACCGTTCCCAGCTTAGTAGGTTGCAAATCTCCCATAATCCTTTCTGCTGAATACCTAGCTCACTTCAGAATGCCAGAGTACTTCTCCCTTTACTCCAAACTCTTCTTACCACACAGTGTAAGATATTTTGCATTGGTGGGTGGCAGTTTATGCCTAGAATTACTGCATGAACACCACTGGGACTTTAATTAGCTTCAACAAACCAAATCTCAGGATTATTTTCAGCATGAATGGCTGATGTGTGGATGTTTCGTGTGTGAGAAGCAGGTTAGGAGAGTGGAGGGAGGAGACGTAGGATCTTCTCAAAATGTCTTGATCTGTGTTTATCTGCTTCTTTCAAGGTTAGGACTTGTCCTTTGGTACTGTTTTGAGTCACTAAATACCACATCATCTTTTCCTAATGTAGTTTTCTCTTTGATAACAATAGTAATAATTGTGTAATGGCATTTAACTTTCTGCAGTTTCTACACATTATTATCTCATTTTATTTGCTGTATCTGTAGTAAGGGCTGCAGAATATGGGACTCTCCCGCATCCTGATACGGTATTTGGAAGTTTTTTGAGATGTGATTCCCAAAGTAAGAAACTTAACCCCATTCACTCACTCACAGAGATAAAGAGACTATTTTTATGTTGGTACAGAAAAAAAAGTTGATGTACTGCAGGAACTTTTACCCAATCTACAAAAACTACAACTTCTTCCTGTAGTCTGATCCATACATAGCTGCATTCAGGCATGCAACGAAGGCATTTTCCCTTTTCCCAGGAGAAAAGGTAGACTTTTAAAAATAGAAAGAGATGATAGAAAGACAACAGAGAAAAATCCATGTGTCATCCTTCCCCTTCTCCCTTGTCTTTTTCTCTAACACTCACAAGTGCTGAGAGGAGAAAAAAAAGGAGCCAAAACTTTCACAAGGAAGAATTCACAATTCTCAGGCATGAATCGGTAGGCAGACATTGTATCTCATTCTAAGCAAGAACGGCAGTCTTAGGAGATAAGAATTGTATAGGATTATGCAAAAGATCGCAGGCCAAGAGAAGGGCTTTTAAACATATTAGGTAATCCTACACAGACGCTATTAGGATCAAGGTCAGGCTGTTTCATCTGTAGAGAAAAGGCCTGCGGTTGGGCCTGCTTTGGTGGATCCCAAGTGGCAGTCTGCGCCTCTCTGACACCGATCACACAACGTAAAACTTAAGATGTTGCTCCCAAAAGGCCGTCAACAGCGTGTGGTTACAGACGACCTTACTGTGGGCAGATAATGAAATATCAGGCATGCTTTCCTCTACTTCTTGCAGGCTAAAAAGCTGATATTTCCTTATATTAATGCTTGACTGGAGTAAATATATTTAATACATAATTATATCACCAAATTGTCAATTAAATGTGATGAACATTTCTCTGTTGGATTTGTACTGGAACACAAGGTAATCCCACCTGTCACAGAACAATCATATTAAACTAGACAGCCAAAGATGGTTTTCCCTCTAAGCCTTCTCACTTCTTGTAGCAAAATTCCAAGGGGCTTTATCAGCTAATTGGAAGGCAAATACTGACAATCCCTTCACGGGAAATACTTACAATTTAACCTGTAATAACTGTGAAGGAAAAGAAAGGTTGCTAAAATTGAATTCATACTTTAATGTGATTATGATTCACTCTTGATAGATAATAAGGGAAAATGTCACATGGAGGAAAGTGGAATATCTGAAGTTTCCCCCAGAGGCTTCTAGATAAATGTCTATTTTCCTTGGTAAGGAAATGATATTTTGACTAATAAATAACTAGCCTGCCTACTAGTTTTCCCCTCAGTGTTCATGGATTTGTTTGGTATTGAAACCGATGGGATCGGCTAAAATGAAGAGTAAATACAGAGACTGACGAATGTGGCTTTACTCTTCTTGATATTCACAGATTCACCTTCTTTGTTAGGGAAGGATGTTGCGAGAACTAATTACACAAGCATACCGCCGAGTCCCTGGGAGCTGTGTAAACAAAAGGAAGTGGCAATAATTGGACGGAGCCAAAAGAAATGAGTTTCCGTGCTGAAGTCAACAAACCAAATGCTTCAGCTGGAGCCCAAACCCAGACACGGGATAATGAGAAGAGCAGCAATTTCCTTCTGCAGCCCTGGTTCACACAGTGCAAACCCAATAAGCACCAAAATTCAGCACTTCGAGACCCACAGCTGAAGTGCAAATAATGCAGCTTTGCAAGTTGGGAAGTTTGTGAGCTGAAACGTCTGGCCAACAGCATCTCATAACAGCCACTGTTCTGAGCAATGTGCGGCAGCTGGGTTGAGCTACCCGGGACCACTCCTGGGATCCTGGAGCCCTGCAGAGGTTGGAGTCTCTCCCAGGCACTGCGTTCATTAGTACACCTGGCAGCAAGATAGGAGGCAATGTAATATCCATACGCTGTTTTACATTATACTGCTTTAAAAAGGCACTGAGAAACTGGGGCAAAGCTGATGCCTAAATATGAAAGGGTATTTGCTGATCCTGAAAAAACGAAGTATGAAACTCACTAACATGTACTTAAGGCTGACTACTCGTGACATTAAAAGTAAAACCCCACAAGCAAATCAATGAAGGCCCCTGAAATGGTCACCAAGGACATTGATCTTTCTGTAATTTAAAAAATAATTGTTACATTAGAAACATTTGATACTAATTTGCCATTTTTAGGAAATATTGAGTAGCCCAAGGGAGTAAATATTAAAGCTACTGAATTTTAAGGATTGACAGTTCACTACAACTTTTTTTCTTTTTCAAGACACCCTGAGACTAACTTCAGAAGTCTTCCTCCCCTGAATTCTCAGGTACATATTTTAATAGAGCTTTTTAGGATTTCTTTCTTTTTTCTTCTTCATTTTTTTCTTTTTTTGGTTGTTGTTTTGTTCTAATGCTGCCTTGTGTTGTTCTTTGGTTTTTGCATCTTATTTTTCATGAGGAAAACTGGGTTTCTTAAGGGTAATATCTGGCTCATATTCATTTTTGAACCCTGATAGCACAAGTGAAACACCTTCCACATAATTAACACTCAGTAAGGATTTGTGGGGAGGATAGCTGAATGAATTAATATACATCCAGAAAATATTCCACCAGGATTGATGCAGTGAAACAATAAAGCGGCAGTAAAAATACAATGAAATCACAACAGCAGTACAAAGACAACATAATGCCAATTGGAATGCCCTGTAGTTTTTCATAATGATACCCTGAATAGAGCGAAAATAACTATGCACCCACATTACCATACATCATACTAATTCTTTTAGTTTTAAAGGCATCATTTATTTACACAAATAGAACATGTCAGGTTCTATGTAGACTTATCATAGTGAGTCCCAATGTTTGCAAGACTGACAGTAGACTATCCGGTTAAATTTGAATATCAGATAAACTTGTAGTTTTTTGGTATAAATAACTTCTTAGTATAAAAAGCTGTCAAATAATATAGGATCATACTTCTGTAAAATTATTTATACTAACGATTATACATTGTTTATCTGAAATTAAAATCTGCATATACGCAGAAATTATTTGTCATTTATCTGAAATTCAAATTGCAGGATGCCTCCTGGGTTTTTCTTTGCTAAATATGGCAACACCAGCTGTGACGGGAAATTGAAGGAAAAACCACTGGAATACCTGAGCCACAGAGAGAGCGAGGAGAAGCCCCTTGTCTGCACACGTGTGACTAAGCACTTGTGTTTGCCTGAACTACGTCCCAGCTGAGGAAAGCTGCATTTGATTCACTCTTGTGCACTCGAGCTGCACAGACGTGGCAGATGTTTGAGAAGGGCTGACTGTGCTGCGGTTCTCGTAGAATCCTTGAGGAGGCCAGCAGTGGAGCACACAATTATCTCTGCCACAAGCACATCTGTCTTGCTGAACTTGGTTTCTGTAGGAATTATAGGGGTCGCTCTATGGGCGCAATGAGAATGAACCAGGTGTTCCAGCTGAATGAAAGGCTGCTTGCTAACAGATGTCCTACATTTCATAATCTGGGAGCGTTATATGCAGGCCGTTTTTTTCAGTAGGACTTTTCAAAGGACCAGGGTTGGGATGATTTCTGACGGCTAAGAAGACAAGCCAAGTCTGCAGAGGGAGAGAGAAGGAAGATCAGGAAGGCTCCATGGGGTTTCAGACTCTGCCAACTTGTTTGTTCTAGTCATTGAGCTACTTCGCTAATACGTGCCTTTTAGCAACTCACTGGAAGTCTCTTAGCCTCGGTTACTTTATTCATGAAATAATAAAAGTAACTTTACCCATAAGAATATTTATGAGAATGTTAAAAGACCTTATCCCGTCACTGTATATAGTGGTGTAGTCAGTGTATGGTGATTTCTGGTTTTGTTTTTTATTGTTGTAGGTTAAACAAATCCCTCAACAAATACCTCCTGGAATTAACTCCTTTTTCTCTGGATGGAGATAATTTATGCTTCCACATGCTTTTTAAAATCATATTGACTAATGTCTTTCACTTTATCATTTTCTAATGTCACAGCACCGGTTCTTTATCTGTAGTTTGGCCCTAACTGTGAAAGCACAAATATTCCTGGAAGGCCCCAACTAAAGAGTGTTGTTAAGGTTAGAGAAGGAAATAAGAATAAAGCCAAAGCAGAGCTTATAAATCCAAACTAAAAGAGGAATATTTAAGATTTTTAGAGATGGGATCATTTGATTTTTACAAGTTATACACCTTCAAAGATAATTACTTGCATGACAAAGCAGAGTGAACATTCAGTTACTCTTCTCACTTGCCACAAATACGTCCTATCTAACAGCCGTCAGGTTGAAAGAAAGATTAATGCCACCTGTCACCCTCTGAGAGACAACAGGTAGCACATTTCTGCCTTAGTGCCGTTTTCTTTTTTCGTTCATAATAGACTCACCTTCTAATCGTTACCTTTTCAGATCATCAAAACGACTCCCTTGGCCTTCTCTGATGCAGGACTCATTTGTGTGCGGCACTAAGGATTCTTTGTTTTGCTGGATTCCTACATCCATTAGGGTTCGGTGGAGTCTTAGCCAGCAGACAATAGGCTTGATCTGTGGCCTTTCCACTTGGCTAACTGCTTCTCCAATGCTAACACTGAAAAGCACCAGAGGAGACTCATATTACCAAAAACGAATTAGCGACAAAAGACTCAACAAAAGGGTTGTGCAAACCAGGGAGATTTTCTGCCATGAGTCTATTGGTTATTGTCCTTTCAGTAATCGGTCTACAGACAAAGCAAATGGCATTGCCTAACCACCGCACTGCCTACTGATGTTATTGTGACCCAAAAGATGCTGTGGATGTTGTCTTCCTCCGAGTGATTATCCTAAAGCCTGCTTTCTCCCCACGGACTCTAATGAGCTCTCTAACAGCATCGCTTTCATTACACTCCTTTTGTTCTGCCACAGAGAAATGAATTTAAACAACAGTTATTCAAGAGCCGTGGCATTTATCGATTGGATAAACACAAGCCTGAGATTTGGTTGTGTTCCCCTTAAGCCTGCCAGCTCCTATTTTTCCTTATCAGTCAGCCAGGTTTGCCTCTCACGTGCTGGAAGGTAATCTTGTAGTTTGGAGCGAAAGGACTTCGGAAAGGCTGGAAGGGAAGAAGCTATGGGAACCTGCCTGGCGTAATCCTAAATCTCTTCCATGTGCAACTCTAAAAGTACCCTCAGGCTCCTATAGGGTCCATTTATCGATAAATAGAAATATATGAAATTGGTACTACTCTTCATTTTGAGAGAATGTGACAGGTCCATGCAAGTAATGAACCAACTTAATTAAAATCTAGTAGAATTTGTGGTTGGATATCATAAGAACCACGTGGGACAATATGTAACAATTTCGGCATTTAATAAAATTTATAAGAAAATGTGTGTCTGCAACAGTTTCAAAGGAATTATTCACTTTGCATAAATAACATCATGCTTTTTCACCACGTAGCGATAAAAACAACAGCTAGTATTACTCTAGAGTAGTACTTCTCAACATATTGCAAATTAGAATTATCTGAGATTTTAGGAAATTCTAGAGCAACAACTATTGTGTTCAATCTTTTGAAATTATGATATATTTAGTGTTGGTTAAGGCCTGGTGTGGATGTAATTAAAAAAATCATCAGATGATCTTAATATACAGACAGAGTTGAGAGCAAACGGAGCTTAGGGTGCATGTTAGGATCACCTAAAGAACCTTCTAAACTTACCGATGTCCAAGTCCCATGCAGGTCAGAATAAACTGATGGAGCTCAGGATACACCCTGCCCCCCAGTATGATGCCATGACATTTGAGAAAACAGCAGAAGCAGGAAGGTCCTTCTGATCTTCACCTGCCCCTCTCTCCTAAAACGAGTCTCAGACCTGCCTCATCAGGGGGTCATGAGACCTTCATGGGTATCATTCTGTAAGCAGAAAAAAGGGACACTCTGAAGATGCGGGGACATAAAGAAGAATTGAAACAAAGAGTCTTGCTAAAGCCCCTGTTGGTTACCACTAGATCACACCCACTTCGTCTAATAATGCTTCTCTGTAATGCTCTACTTCCTCACCAAGCTTAGCATAAAAACACACAGGTTTTCCTGTTTCTTTGATTCTCCATTTCTCTCTTTTCCTTTTACAAGTACAACAACAGATTGAGGATGTACAAAGTGCAAGCCACTGTTGGTTTGCCAAAGGGTAAAAGCAGTAATAAGAACTATATTTCTGCCCAGGTGAGCAAACAGCGTTGGTCTGTTCCCTCCGGAGAGGTGGTTGGTGTCAGAAAAGCGGTGCTTGCTGGATGACTAGTTCACAGAGACCCTGTAATGACTGACGTGCTCTGCAGGACTCCTGCTTCACCCATGAAGAGCTAGGAAAGCCTGAAAAATATTCAGCTTGCCAGGTGTGGTTGTGCATGCCCCTAATCCTGGCCCTCTGGGAGGTTGAGGCCCAGACTGGGAAACTTAGTGAGATTTATTTTTTCTCAAAAAAAAAAAAAAAAAAAAAGTGGGACTATAGCTCATTACAAAGGCCCTGGGTTCAACTCTGTGTACCCAAAAAAGCAAACAAACAAGCAGCAAACCAAAGCTTCAACTCCAAGTGGCCTCATGGCCACTGAAGATGGAGAAAGGCCTGGCTCTCAGTCCTGGACCAGCAACACTCTAGTTATTTTTGTAGTGAGGTAAAGGACAATCAGG
This sequence comes from Hystrix cristata, assembly GCA_004026905.1. Taxonomy (NCBI): domain Eukaryota; kingdom Metazoa; phylum Chordata; class Mammalia; order Rodentia; family Hystricidae; genus Hystrix; species Hystrix cristata. Next base: position 20,934 of record PVJO010013669.1, read on the forward strand.
GGATGTGTTCGGATCTTCTCAGGTAGAGACTATTCAGTGAGGGAATGTCCCTGTACAGCGAAGGGAGCAGAGCTAAGAAAGCAGGGAAATAATATTCAGCTCTACTTCTCCCCAAGACAAGTTCTGTTTTCCCTGGGACATCAGTGGGCAGCCTGGCGCCAAAGGCAGAAGATTTATTTATAGGTTTCAAAATAATTTCTTGTAAGGAATTCTTCATAAAATAAATTTAAATTATCTATTTATTCAGGCTCCAGAGTGTGTGCCATGTTTTCTTACAGGGCAAAGTAAAACTAATGACTCCCGTCTCATTTTAAAAGGAAGGTAGCTACCTAAAGCTTGTCAAATAGTACTGGCGACTTCATACAAGAGGCCCTTTTGGCATATTGTGTTATTAGGCAAGACCTTAGTGAGGGAGGAAGAGACCACTGTCAACCGTTTGAAGCAAGACTGAATGACATCGATCTAAGAACAGCAGTTATCTGAGATATATATTTCATACAGGGTATGCAGAACAATACAGTTATAAATTTTTTATTTTTGCTGAAGAGCTGTAACAAATGTATGACATCTATATTTTTTCTCTGCTATGGTTTCATAATATTATTTTATTTTGATTAATGAGGATTAAATGTATATATTGTGGGGCAGAGTGTTCTATGTCAATGCAGGCATACAGCAAGTGCTGAACAAATCAGAGTAATGATCATTCTTTCCTTGTCACTTCTTTATTTTTGGAAGGAACCCTGAAGCTTCTTTTTTCTAAATACTCATAAAATATGTAGTTGGTCTTTCTGAACTGTATTCACTGTATTGTACTACAAGGCACCAGAATGTATTCCTTCTCTCTGTGTTTTGATACTGGGTCTTCTTTTCTGAAGAATTTCCTGTCATTGTGTAAAATCTACATAAAATAAATTTGTGTGCTTTTCTCTCGTTTCTCTCTCTTTGGTTTTAGGAGCCTCAGCCACGCACCTAGCAATGGGGGAGGAAAAGATTCATCTTTTCTCCTACCAAACCAAACCAAATCAAATCATTGAAGCGTTAACCTGGTCACTTGATTTTTTTTTTTTTTAATTTCCCAGGTGTTTCCGATGCACAGTGAGAATTGAGGGCCATTGTTGTAAGAATGTAATCCAAAGATACATTTTGGTTTATTTATTTGTTGGTTTGCTTGCTTATTTTATGATATTGTGGCTGGAACCTAGGATCTCCAGCATGCTAGCCAAGCACTCTATCATTGCGCTCTATCCTAGGTCTTTTTATTTTTGATTTTGAGGCATAATCTCACTAAATTGCTTGGTTAGCCTCAACCTGTTATCTTGCTGCTTTAGCCTACTGGGTAACTGGGATTACAGGCAACACAGCAGCCAGCACAAAGACAGTTTTGATTCAGTGGTCAATGCTGGGAACAAAATTCTTACAATTGAGAACTGACCCAAAATACAGTGGTTTGATTTACAGGAGTATGAACTTCTTCCTAACGCAATTGACATTAGTGAGACCAGATGAACATTCCCTAAACGCTTTTATGTTGCATAAGAAATAGGTCAAAATGTTTTCCAAATTTAAGACTTCAGGGCCACCACTAAGATGTTAAGCCTTCAGACAAATATTTTTTGTTGGTCCTGTGTATAAAAACTTTTTCATATTTAAATACATTACAAATACAAGTATTACAGAACTTCATAGGGGTTTATTTGAGAAGACACAGGATATAAGAAGTACATGTATGTTTACTTATTAACTAGCAGTGCCTATGAAGTGTCCAGGCCATTTTCTTGTGGTCTTTATTGTCAAATACAACCACCCCTGGCTAATTTTACATCTCTTCTTACGATGAAAATATGGCAATGCTATTATTTCTCATAATGCTGTAGTTCTTTGGAACCCATTTTTCTTGAACTAATACAGACCTTCTGGTTTCGTAGTTCCCTAAATACCATTTACTTAGTCAGTCACATCATTACTCACGAAGCGCAGCCATCAAGACGCTACCTCTGGATGCAAGCTTCCTCTGAATGGCTCTGATCTGTCGTTGTCGTCCTAACGTATGAACTGATTTCTCCGTTCCACCACCAGAAAGGACTGTAGGCCAAAGACCAGAGGCACGGTGTAGTAGATTCTGTGGAAAGTCACAATTACTTTATGAATAAAGGGCAGAGAAGACATGAGTTAGTTAGAAATTCCTTAAAACCCCTGGAAGAGACAGGCACAACCACCCCCAGAGTGCCTGCCTGGAGGCTGGCAGGGGAGCTGGGCTGCCCGGTGCCAGCTGCTAGGAGCACACTGGGGTAACTCTTCCTGCCTCTGGGACCGAACTTTATCAAGCCAATTATAACCTCAACTTTTTAAATAGCAAGTCTGTATTTATAAAAAACAAAACAAAAAACCATATTCATACAGAAACCAAAATCCATATTTTATAGTTTGTTTGATTACAGTGACAAAATGTAGATTGTATGGTAGAATCAGTGACTTGTACTGATGTTTTATTGGAATTCAAAATAGAAAGGATCAAGAGAAATAATCCAACATATGGAAGTTTTAATAAATTTCATAATTGTATAAATATAATTGTGTGTAAAAACCTTCTTTATTGCTAATAGAACAACATGCTGGGTTGCTAATCCTATTCTTTCCTCAGACTTATTGATCTAAATATTTTGTTTTCATATTTAAAAATTAAAAAGTACTAAATCAGATTCCTGGAAGTCATAATTTCATATTTAATCTGTATCCTCCTACAGTTCATTTAATCATTATTTGATCAAATCTGATTCTCACAGAGTTATTGTCTCATAGGAGTGAAAACATTAATGATTTTCTTTGAGAGGTGAACTCACTTGCCAATGAATTACACTTTCTGGTAAGAAGCACTTCCTCATTGGAGTCTATGGTATTTCATCTTTGTTTTCCTTTTTCTCCAAAGTCATTTATAAATAATGTACCGTATTGTTTCACGACAGAAGGATACTTAGAATAAAGACAATGGGGAAGTAATTTAAAACTCAATGAATAATTATTAAAACAAAATACATAGTAGATATTGGGAAGGCAATTTGCAATGGGCATTTAAATCCATGCTCAGTAATAAAACAGGAACAAATGACCCTCACTGATCAAAATGTGCGAGAATTAGAAGAGGACTTAATAGGAGTTATTAGGCATCTCACATGCATTATCAAAATTACTTGTGCTGGTTTCAACCTAATACATACAACTTTAAAGAACAAATAGCTTAAATCAATAAATATTTATTAGTGCCCACTCTATTTGGACAGACAGTAAGCTGAGTTAGGTGATATCAAATGAGATAGTCATTTTCAATTTATTTAACTGAATTGACTGAATAGTTTACTTAATCACTAAAATGTTTGTCTAGACTGCAGACTATTAGCTTTTAAAAACAGCTTAAGAAGACATCATTAGTACTTAGAACAATAGAGTTATGAACAAAAAAGTAACCATTTTTATTAGTATATTCTTAAATACTTAGGAAGAAAAAAGATGGATAATATGTAAACACGTAAATTGGCTGTCATTCCAGAGAATATGTGTGGCTTTCAAAAAGGAGATATTTTTATAAAAATAGACTAAAATTCACTTAGAGCTCATGTTCAAAAGGAAATCTATATATATTTAAATTACATGGAGGATATTCATTCCCAAAATTCCACAATGTTTGGTATATTCATTTCCCTCAAAATGTAACAACTGAATGACACAGTGTATTGAAGAGCGAAGATAGTAGTTAGTTATTACGCGTAAGCCAAGAGACGTTAGAGAAACATGCTCCCACCTTCAGAAGCCAAAGGAACATGCAACTCAGCGTAGGGCATTAAATGACTAATCAGCTCAGCTGTGTTGTCTTTTAAATTACTGTCATTCACTTTTGTAAATGCTGAAAGGGAGCACAATCCAAGTCTGGGACATTTTACCACCCAGCAGGAGCTGAATAATAATATTCTACAGAGTTTGTTTTCATTATCACATCATTTAAATAAAGAGAGAAAAGCATGCCTGGGAAGAATTAAGTGACACCTTTAAGGAACTAACAATCATTGTCACCAAAAAGCAGCCCCCAAGCCGAGAGACTTGTGAAAAACACCCATCACATCTTGTCAAAAATAAAAAAAATTGAAATTAAAATTTGAAAAAAAAAAAAAAACAAACCTGAGAGAGGATCTTCCCCGTTTCACAAAGGAGGAAGCTGAAACCCAAACAATTTGGGGATCTACCCCCAAATCATACCTGTAGTTCATGACAGAACCAAAAGGAAAGTCCTGTCATGAAGCAAGAAGGAGGTTTGTGTGGAAGTGGCCTGGAGCTGTGCCAGCCATATCAGAAAATGGGTAAGACCTGGAAGTGACGAAACAAAACAAAACAAAAAAGACAAAACAAACAAAAAAACTCTCCTCCAAAGCAGGTTAAAATCTAGGGATACTATTCGATTCCAACACTAACTTTCTCAGAATTCAGACTTTTCCACAGTAGCTAGTGGAGAAGACCCTCCTGTGGAATTCATTCTCAGTGAAGGAATCTCCCTACCAGAAAGGAATCTCTAAGTATTTGTTTATGTGCTCCTTGAAATTTTCTAGGCATATTGAAATACGTGTATTACATAGTTTTACAATCTTGAAATCTTATACACAAATATGTCAAATTTTCTGAAACCCAGATGGGTAAAGAAATAGAGATTTTGTGTTTTGTTTTGTTTTGTTTTACTTTCTTTGCATTGTCAATTCACACAACCACTACCGCTGTCTGTGATTTTTCCTGTCCCAGAGGGAATGCAAGACCTTGCTAGGGACTCTGAGAAAAAGGCTGGAGAATGTACCGTTTCGGTTCCATAAAGAAACATCTGCGGCTCCTACCGGTACCATTACTTGATTGCAGAACTCCTTCCTAGGAATGGCGCTAGTCCTCCCAACTTGGGGCTTTCACCAGCTTCAGCCAATGAATAGAAATTGACACAAAGACAAAACTGTCATTTGGAATCCGGTTTCTACTCTCAATAAGTGCATGTTTCTGAAGGGTACATACAGAACTTCTATAAAAGTTAGACTTTCATTAGTGCCTTAGAAGAGGAAAAACAAAATTGTGTTGGATAAAAGAACTCAGAAACAGATAAAAATTAGTTTCAGACATTTAGGTACATGGGTACTGCTGGTGTCACAAGTGACAGTTTTCAACACTGAATAATTTAAATTATAACCAATAAAATAGTTTGGAAGCCAGGAGAGGACAGAAAGGTGGCATATATTGTGATACTGTGGTCATGGCTTTTTCTAACAAGAAATATTAAATTCCTAGTATTTGCAAAGATTTGAAAGAGCAAATCCTTAATAGTTCAAATATTTCTGATTTGAAAGTGCTGGTAACCTCCCCACATCTTTCTGTCCATTTTATAGTCTCAGCTGGATATCTGCCAGCTGACCGACAGGTAGTGCATCCTCTACGGAACGGTGCTCTCTTCAGGAATAATGACATCTGGTGTCTTCAGGCCAGGAGTACTTGTCACATAAAGCATTATTTCTGGGACAGGAGAGGGCTAAAATGCACTATAACCATCACAGTCAGTTTTATTTTAATTTACTTGCTTTGAAAAGACAGGAGGGGCTGGGGATTTAGCTCAGTGATTAGAGTGCTTGCCTGGCAAGCACGAGGGCCTGAGTTCGATCCCCAGCACCAGAAAAAAATAAAAAAAAAAAGAAAAAGAAAAGACAGGAAACTTCAGTGTAATTGGTTAAGGCTGGGGGTGCTGTCTTATTCTTCACCTTGGAGCGAGAAAATCTGACTGACCCATCCAAGAAGCAAATGTAGAGTGCAGAGGCAATGTTTTTAATTAGACTTCGTTACTATGTTCAAAATGCAGAATAACGCTGATATCTGGAATGTCCTCACAATGATCTATTCTAGGTATTTGTGGAGCAATAGGAGATTCAGCAGTCTTTAGACTTAAAAAACGGAACTGTGGGTCTATTTGACTTTCAGATTAGAAGGTGACCATCTATAAACTGTTTTTCCAGATTCTCAGAGTGCAATGGCTTGGGAGAGGCTCATATGGTATTTCTTGATTTAGCCCAACTTTCTGGAACACTTGAGACATCCCCAGGACCTTGTGGATCACCTCACAGTCAAACGCAAAGAATATGAAGTAGTTTGTTAATTCTTTTGTAGTTTGCAATTCTTTTGCTGTTGTTGTTGTTTTGTCGTTATTTTTTGTGATGGAGTTCTTGTGAAGTTGCTCAGGCTGGCCTCAAATGATTGAATCTCCCACCTCAGCCTCCCAAGCAGCTAAGATCGCAGGTGTGCACCACCACACCTGACTAAGATACAATTCATATATTATGAAAACTATTTGTTTAGGATTTCTAAAATGGGGCCACAATGTAGGCACAATCTTGTCTATGTGATGGAAACGTCTTTGAGTTGGGTGATACATACTCACATCGTGATATGTGAACACCCTAAATAAATGAAGGTTCTTCAGGGAATAACTTTCCCAAAGGGTTTAAAATTGGAAAGCATCTTACTGGGATGATTTACCATGAACTATCATATCTATCCTCCTTATCCTGTGGTCTGAGCTGTTTAGTTTACTTGCGGTAGAAAGTTCACCCCTGATGCTTCCGAGATATCTCAAGATGGAATTTCTGAAAAACACGTCTATGCGCATGACAATAGTACTGCTCACAAAAGCACTGGCCAGCATATTTCTTTAGATATAAAAATGGAGAAAGGGATTAGTTTCATTGAAGAAATTTCTCATTTTTTTCAGGTAAAATAAGACAAAAGGTCACATTGATTTTTTTCTTTTGAGTGATCTGACAGGTGACTCAAATAAATAATCGCTTGAGAATAGAAGGCACTGTTCTCTCCGTCTAGCTCCTGGTCCTCGCCCTTTTCTCTCCTGTGTGAGTGGGAACCGCTCACACAAGTCAGGCCTGCAGCTAGGCAGCACACACGTGAAGGGCCCCAGAGATGCCGAAGGAGCCCCCAGAACATGTCATACCAGCTCATCCTTAGCTACCATGGAACCCCGATTGATTTTTATATTTTTATTTGTATATTTTTTATATTAAAAAAATCAAGAGCCAAGTTTTATAGCACACAGAATAATTAATTTCCTTCTTAGTACCCCAGTCCATAGCAAGATGACATGGAAGTTCTGAGTTTATTTGAAAGAAAAACTGCTGGCAGAGAGACAAGTTGTTTAAATTCCCCCGCTCATTGAAGTAAACGAGACCAGAAGATCTCTGGTTATCTCAGACCTCCCTGAGAAAGTGTTTCTGGTATCACCATCATTATGTATGTACTTCTGTAACATGCTGCACGTGGGATAACGTTGTGAGCGTTCTCGTGGAGAAGATTTACCTGAATCGATTGCACTGTAGAGCACTGGAGATTGGCTGATATTTGTACCGACAGCAATTTTGGGAAAATAGGGAAATCTGGCAAAACAGGCGAGCAGTTGGTATTGTCAAGTAATTACAGAACACTCGAAAGCCCGCAGGTAAGTATCTCTTCAGAGCCGGCAGGCATCAAAGGATCATTAATTATTCTCTTCACTGTTGCTTTTCTCTGACAAGTCATCTCAAATCTCATGGGCAAACAGGGAGACAGGCTGAGTGGAATGTTCTCAGTCAGCCAGGGAGTGAGAACAAAAGGGAAGTAGAATCTATGCACTTTACAATACACTGAGGAACTTTGTAGTCATCTCAAATTCCAAAGGACTTGAAAGGACCGAGGTGAAAATAGAACAGCAATTGTCTCCAGGGTGAGGACAGCAACCAGAATAGTCAGGACCTACTATACTTGGCTCAGAGGAGTGCAGCCAAGTCTATTCATATACCCCAGAGAGGTGTATTTGTTTCTTAAGGGAGCTTTCTCAAGGGAACCAGCAAAATCACAAAGAGAAAGAACATGCACTTGCTCTGGGCATGTCAAAGGCAGAACTTTACTCCACAGTTTCAGCTTCTATTGACTTCAAGAGAGGAATTTGCTTTTGATGCAGAAATGAAGATCGGTGTGGATCAACAATTAGTTCACTCATTAATTTTCATTGTATTGAAGAACCTGACATGAATGTTGCGGGAATACAAAATGAAACAGATAAAATACCCATCCTCAAGAGGCTTATAAAATTAGTGATCTGGGGATCAAAGTGTTGGGAATAAGAAGAGTCCTTAAATAAACCCATTGCTACTTTCTGGTGTGGGGTGGTTAAAATGGAAAGCCTCGGCAAAGGGTTCCTGGTCACACCCAGTCTCTCACCCTCGCTCATGGAGATGCTGTGGACCTGTCTGCCAGCTGAGGGTGGGAAATCACTCAAGGTGTATCACATTCTGTTCCAAAGTTGGGAAGTAGTTTTAGAATTGTTGGAAGCAGGGAGTATCATTCTCAACAGAGCTTCAGCTTTTTATTACCTCATGTTTGGCATAAAGGTGGACCAAGTTGGAAGAATTTGATATTTGTCTTTTTTTACATATTACCAATAAAAATATCAACATCATATATAGCTAGGAACACATTTAGTATAAAAGAAGAAAGCAGTTTATAACTTGGTGCTCAATTATAGCAGTGAAGTAAAACTTATAATAATCATGTACTATATATATCTTATGTCTACTTACTTTTTCTTTCCAACTTTACAACTAATAAATGATCTATTAAATTATGTAGCCATTCTTGTTACGAGTTTTTCCTTTATAGAAGTGAGTTTAGAAGATAGTAATTTTATAATAAGACAGAGTTGAAGTATATGAACAAAACAATGAAACCATCTTTTGGTTGAAGAAATGAAATTAAAGATCCAGAACAAAAGGATAGTTCTTTGTAGACGTGTTCAAAGTCAGTGCAAGTAGAAGATTACTTGCAGACTCTCTGAAGTTTACCAGCCAGTGAAAATCTTGGGCTCAAAATTAAAGTCTGGCCAGAAAGAATCTAGGAATTCAAAATATTGATATTGTGGCATATATCAATATTTTGAATTCCTAGATTCTTTCTGGCCAGACATTGTGGCAAATAGACAACTAATCTGGGGGATTAAACAGGTCATGAGATTGACAACAAGATTTGTATGTCAAGTTATTCCAAACTGACTTCTGTAATTAAAACGAACACCTCTACTTGCCCATTTGTATTTAGGTGTATTTCTTAGGAAGGCATGAACCCAGAATAAAATTTGAGGAAAGAAATAATAATAGATCTGGTGAAGGAATAATATTCCTGGTTAGGTGAGCCGCAAATATATATGTTGAAAAATGCTTGCATTATAGCTGGCAAGAAAAGTGAAAAGAGAGACCCATGCTTTGACATACTATGACACTTTTATTTATTTATTCTTTTTAATTAGAAGGAGAAAGAAAGATTTCTTACAGAGAACACATCTGGACATATTTCATGATCCCTAGATAATGCAAATCTCTACAAACAAAAACCGTGGTCCACATAACAAAAAACAAAGCATAGAGAAAACAAAGAGATAAATATAAAGAAAACGGAGAAATTAGACATGAACAGTATGAATTGAATAACTAGTCTAAATTGCTATTTTAAAAGGCGAATAACAGGATGCATTAGTTACAGCTCTCCCAGGAATACAAACCTATATGATATAGAGAGATTGGTTATGAGGAATTGGCCATCTGCTATCTACAGACCGGAAGCCCAGGAAACCTGGAGATTTAGTTTTAGTCTAAGCCCAAATATCTGAGAATCAGAGCAGCCAAAGATGTCCAGCCCAGTCCAAGTCAGGAGGCCTGAGGACCAGAATTGAGTGAATGGTCTGCCTCAAGCAGAGAGCAAACTGACCCTTCCTCTGCTTGTCCTTCTGATCAGGACCTCAGGGAATTAGGTGATGGCCCCCACATTGGTGAGTGCTGATCTCCTTTACTCAATTTACCAATTCATATGCTAATCACTTCCAGAACCACCCTTCCCAACACATCTGGAAGTGTTTTTAACCCAGTCCTGTAGCCATAATGAACTGTCCATCACAATGGATGAAAAACAAACTTTGACCACAGAGTCTGTAGTTCTTTACAGAAGGGAGAGAAATAAAACTAACACAAAAACATTGACAATGTAAAAACTGGGAAAGATTTATTAGCAAATATGAATAAAGTATTAATTTATTGATTCATTGGCTGGCTTTATCTGCTAGAAAGAACTACAATCAAGGAAGTAACCAAGAATCTGTCTCCATCTGATACCATTTCATTCTTGGGTATAGGGAGGCCTGAAGCAGCAGAAGCCTATTTTCATTATAAGAATGCTTGAGATGTTATTTCCTGACTACACTTATAAATCAAAATAATTTCAGATGTATCTTGAATGGAAAGAAGCCTAGAACTGCTGAGAGATACTAAAAAAATCAGTTACTTCATTCAAAGGACTTTTATATTTGAGGAATATGCATTTTCGAGTCATTATAAATGCATAAGTCTTTACCTACCCATATACAAACATATACCCACAATGCATTGCACACTTCAGTATAAAAAAACAAAAAAAATTAGCCACAGTGAATTTCTCAGCCTCATCTTTTGCCTCATATTCATTCCTTGCAAAAGCTACTCTTCTTAATTTAAAGGGTCTAAAGAAACTGACAGCTTTGCAAGCAATTTCTCTGTAGAGACACAAACGACATGTTTTTTCTTCTTCCTGCCAATTTCTGCTTTTTAATAGGAACAAATGATTAAAAGCAGAGCTATTATCAACACAGAGATACTAAAAACCCAGAACAACAAGAGGAGCATTAATTATCTTTCAAAAAAGGGTTTATGGGTTAGATAATACAAGAGGAATAAGTCCATTTTAATTGGAGTTGTTGCTATCATTCTAGAGCTACAGAAGTAGTAGCTTTGCTAAATAAGTGAATTTTAATTCTAATTGAGGCGACTAGGTTGGGTAGACAGGTGCAACTGACCATTAATTTCATCCTTAGGGAGGGTAAAGGACAGGGTATCAAAGAGGAAAAAAAGAATAAACAATAAATGATTGTAGGACTTTTACTCCCTAGGACAAAATAACTCCCTGCCTGCTTAATTTTCCAAACCAATAGAGGATACCAAGACTTTTGAAAGTAAATTCTTACGCATTTTAAGGAATCTCGTCTCATGTGGATGAAATACTTTGTTTTATAAAGGAAGCTACGTGAATGGTTTTGGGTAGCATCTTTCCGGCGTTTGCAGACTGGTTGTCTAGATTTTGATAGTTTCAAATAATGTGATTGAATTGCACACCAACCTGTATTTTGAGTGATTCTTACTGGCTGTGAAAGAGGTGAGGTGTATTTTGTCCATCAGCCCGCTCCTCCGACCACTCACTCAGCAACACATTTAACAGCCTAGAAGCACTCTTCCTCCTGTACTTTCCTCCTCATAGAAGGTTTTCTTTTCTTTTCTTTTCTTTTTCTTTTTTTTTTTTTTTTTGGTACTGGGGATCAAACTCAGGGCCTTCTGCTTGCAAGGCAAGCACTCTAACCACTGAGCTAAATCCCCAGACCTCTTTTATTTTATTTTATTTTATTTTTTTAATGCTGTATTTTACAGACTTTTTTTGTATCTTGGATTTTTTTCCCTTGAAAATACCTTCTGAAAATTTCTCAAAGATAAAATGCTGTAGCTCAGATTCTTTCTTCTTACTAGCTGCCTATTATTCCCTATAGATACACTAGAATTAGTCAGCTGTTCTCCTTTGAATAGTTTAATTCACACTTGGGATTTTCTGTCTATGAGATTTTCTGTCTACCAAGAATGAAACTACTGGTTCAAAATGTACACCAATTACTAATTTTGTGAAATGTTGCTAGACCGAGTCCTAGAAAGTGCCAATACCTCACTGTCTCACTATATTATCTTCTTACATATCCACCTAAAGTGTTTCTTTCAGTCTTGCAGTTCTGATGTGCTTAAAAAGATACCAATTTTAGCTCCATTTCTCTATTACTGTCTCTAACTTTTTATGTTTTTGGCTATCAAGATCCATTATTGTGAAAAGCTTTTAATGTTCATTAGTTTGCTTTCTCGTCACTACGAGACATGGCTGTACATATTTTAAATATGAGTTTCATGACTACCTACTTTGCCGATTTTTTCAAAACATGAGATTTGTTTCATTTATTTATTAACTTTGCTTTTGATAGTTTTGTTCTGTGTCCACCTGGCTTTTTGTATTTTTCTGGGTCTTTCAACTGAAGAGGACTTTTTTTAGGTTTTTTTTTCTGCATGAATTTTATTATTTTATTTTGCATTAAAATTTACTTAGAAATTACACAGTATTTATATTAATTTCAATTTTATTTTCTTCCATGCAAATGACCAACTATAACAACATTTAAAATTTGTTTTTGCATTTAATTGAAATGTCACATCATTAATAAATTACATTTGACAAATAAATATATGAATAATGGGATATATGTCTGGATTTTATTATTTTTGGACCAAATTTTTTTTTTTTTATTTCTAATTTCATTAAATTAGGACCAGACAAAGAGACCTGTAAAATGCCAGCTTTTTAAAAATTGTTAAGGTTTTCTCTGTGACCAAAAATACAAACTGTTTTATAAATGTTCCATGAATAACCATTTGTCAATTGTTTTAGATTTTTATTTAGTTTTTATTTTCTGAGAAAGGTGTATTGAAATTTATTACCACACCGTATTGAAATTTTATGAAGTCCTCTTGCATTTTCTATAGTTCTTGTCTCGTCTGCTTAGTTGTGAGGGTGTATGATACACCTTTATTTAAGTCTTGATGTCCCCTTTCTATGTATGTTTATGCAAATTTCTTATTTCTATGCAGTGCCTTTAACTTGAAATTCCATGTTGAAGGATATTATCTGTTCTGCTTTCTGTATTGCCTTGCAATTGTTTATTATGTCTTTGTCCAGGCTTTATACTCAAGCTTCCTTTATTAGTTCATTTTAAGTAAGTGTCAAATAGACAGTATTTTGTTGTATTTTGATTTTAACCTTCATAGCAATCTGTCTTTGCATAGAACTCACTTCATATTTAATGTGATGACTGACATTCTTGATTTAATGTCTTTTATCTTTAAATTTTCTTTCTTTCCCTTTCATGTTCTTTATTTTGTTAGTCCAATTATATTTCTATTTAATTTCCCCTTATAAACTAAAAACTTCTTTATTGCATTTTTACTCTATTAGTGATTGATTTTGTTTCTCATGTTCTTTCAACCAGTTATGAATTTCTCTATTAATACTTGAAATCTCTTCTAGACATCAAAATATTCTATTTGCTTCCATGTCCACCTGCAACTCCTTCCCTTTCAGAATAGTTTAATACTTACACTTCTAGACCTAACTGGCTTATTGAGTGAATGATTTAATTTGTGGTTGTTTAAGGTATTTTGGTTATTTGTTTTCACTTACTACATTTGAACTATGAGAGTTTCTTCTTTATGAGATATGCTTACAATTCTAAAGCATCTTCATCATTAAACATGCTCTCCACATTTTTAATCCTCTAACAAATCTGATGTTTAGAATTACTTTCTCCACATTCTTTAACAATTTCAAATTCTTTTGTTTCCTCTTTGGTATTTGTTTCAGTCCATTTTCACTTTCATTTCTTGACTCAAAGGATCAATTGTGACTGCCAAAAAAGTATTTTGCATTTTATTCTGTTCCTTGTAATAAAGATTTTCATACTGTTCCTGAGCATTTCAGAGATAAGAGTGAATCAACGTCCCTATTTTTTTAGGGGGGCCTTGTGCTTGCTAGGCAAGCACTCCACCACTTGAGCCAAATCCCCGACCCTTCAGTGTCCCTATTCATTGACATTTTTCTGCCTCAAGTACTATTGGTGTTATTTATTGTTGCTCTTTCCTTTATTCTATCTTCTAACAAGGGGCCATCTCTCTGGAATGACTAGCAACAGATGATAGACGAGCACATTTCCTCGTCTATTTGAATGCCAGTCCAATTCACTTTTCAGACTTTCAGCTGAGGTGACATTCAGCAGAGTCACTCACAACTTCAAGGAGGAGAGGTTTAATTTGGGTCGCACTTCAAGAGGATTCAATCCACGATCAGCTGACTCGAAGGCAACACATCATGCAGTGAAGCCAAGCTGCTCAGTTCATGGTGGCTGGGAAGCAGAGCAGGGGAACAGCGCAGAGAAACCAGATAGAGCAGCCAAGATCAAGCCTCCACGACCCACCCAGTCACACCTTGACACACCCAGAAGTACACTCACAACACTGTGGACAGCTGCCAAGCCAATCAGGTGACACAATCTGGTTTAATGGCCACCGTGACCAGTGGTGACATTATTTTCAGGGTCAGGATAGTGTTAACTTCTGGGACTCTGCCAGATCAAATGTGGCATCTTCCTTCATCAGTGAATCTGTGCCATTTACCATCAATAAAGAGCAGAAAGGACTGTGGTCACCATTAAGCAAGTTCAACAGGAACGTCCAGGGCTCTTCACCTTCAGGAGGCAGGCTGCTGACATTCATTCCTTACTTCTTACCTTGATGATTTCGTGGCACTTTTTCTCTAGTGAGACGTAGTTAGAGAAGTACTAATGGCAATGACAAGGAAGAGGGCAGAGAGTTAGTGTTTCGATTGACAGAGAGTCCACTTCTCTCCTGAAGGTAGCAGGAAGTGGAGAGGGGTCTGGAGGACCCTCTTAAACTCCTTCAGGCAGGGCTATCGCGTGAATGGCACCCGGTGTAGCTTGACTCAAGTCTCTGTCTAACTACAGGTGCACAGACAGTGATAGTTTTATCAGTGATTGTAAGCTTTTTTTGTTTTTTTTTGTTTTTAACTCTTACTCTTTATGGAAGCTTTAATGAGAAAGTAGGAGAAGCTGCATGATGCCTTGTGGGTCATAAGGCCCTTTAAACTCCTAATTAGACTCCGATTTTGTTCTCTATTGATGCCTTTATTATATTTACTATGAATTCTTTCTTGAAAATGTATTTTCCTCTACATCCTCTATCATTCTTTAAATGAAAGCCTCAAAAGTCATCTATCATTAATATGTGCAAAGAAACAACAAATATACACAAACAAACCTAGTAATAACTCACACTTTTCTTTTCTCCATGGAGATTTTTCCTAAAGAAAAGTTTATTACATCTTTTTCTTCAACTCACACTATTTTCTAATTGACTTATATGTGGCATTTTTGCCCTTATTACTAAAATTACAATTTGCTCATCAAAATGAGTTTTTAGCGTCTCATAACCCCACCTACCCAATCTTCCTATTTGGTTTCTATGTAACATTTTATTTGAATGATCAATCTCTCATACAAGAAATATATGGGCTTTGTAGTTAAATGGCAGTAGTTAGAATTTTGGCTTTTTTTTTCTTTCTGTGTAAACTTTTGTATAGTTTCTGAGGGTCAGTTTCCTGTTGTGTAAGTAGGATAGATTAGGTTGTGCTACATTAACAAGCAATCCACAATGAGTTGCTTGAGTCAACTGAAGGTTGTTCTCCTTCACTCTTCCTGTCACAGATCGGCTCAGCTCTGCCCACGGTAATCACACAGGCAGCCAGGCACACGGAATAAGGGTTTACTCTATGCTCCCAATTACCACAGCCAATGCACATGACTTCTACCAAATGGATATTCATCAGGGATATTCACACTTTATTAGCTGAAGTTAGTCATAATTAAGTTAGTGCTTAATTTTCATTGGAAGTGCCATCTGTGGGAAAACTGGACATGTTTATTGAAGAGTACCTATGACAACCGTAATCAGGAAACTAAGTAAAGACCTGTTTGCTCCATTTTAAACCTTTTCTGGTTCTTCTTTTGTGATAGGATTCCAAAATGTTGGGCTTTTCCCTTTGACCTTTGCTTTCCTCCAATCATCTGTGGATTGCAACCTAACACTCTTATATAGTAACTCCTATCATCTCTACGTGTTTTTAAAATATTTAAATGAAGCAACAAAGTCCTCCCTTGGCATTTTAAACTATGTAGTCCCATGTTGTTTAATGACTTGGACAAGGCCTGAGAAATGCATCCTTAGGTGACGAGGGAGAGTATTTACACAAACCTACATGGTACAGCTGACTGCTCACCCAGTCTTTATGATAAACATGAGTATTGCATAGTTATTGCTCCTAGAGCCATGATAAACAAAATGATATGAGATTAAATCAAGCACAAGAAAAATGACATAGTCAAGCATCTTGGTAAAGAGTGCTGCTGTTATAACTGTTTGACAATTAATTTAAAAAATAAACAATACCCTGTGAAATAATGATATACAGTATAGTAAAACCATAAACCAGTAACAGTCACTTATTGTCATTATCAAGTACTATGTCATTATCAAGCGTAATTGTATGCACTATACTTTTATACAGCTAGATATGCTCTGAGTCCATTTACACCAGCGCTACCACAGGCATGAAGAATGTGTTCTACTAGATGCCATGGTGGCTAAGGAAGTAGAGAGCAAGTTGGAATTAATTCTCCTTTGATTAAAGGAAGAACTTTTCCAAGTCTTGTGCTTTTTTAATTTCCTTTTTTTGTAAGCTGTGTTGTTATTCATTTGATAACTTATTAAGGTTCAACGTTTCTTCTTATCTATTTGGTTAAGTGGAACAGAATAGACAGGAAACAGTAGTACTTAAACATCTTATTTGTGCTATGACTTTGTGGTCAATTAATCAATTATTACCTGTGGCTTGTAATAAATGCAAAATTTTTCTGTCTCACTTGTGTTGCTGTTCTAATTTTACATATTTTGTATTTCACATGAGGAAATCAAGGCCAGTGTGTATTTCCACACAGTCATACTGTTCAAGGAGGAGGCAGATCCATGGAAGATTTAAGACATCGCTGATGGGAATGCAATTTGGCATTATCCCTTGAGGTTGACTTGGCAGCTTTAGAAGGAAACTCTATTAAAGAGAAGATCTTGCACATTTACAAAGGAAACATACAAAAATATCCAAAGTACTATTTCCAAGAGTAAAAACAACTCAATGTCCATTAATAAGAGAACGGGTTAATAAACTATATATTCATACTATAGAATATTATCAGCAGCAAAAGCGAATGGATTATAACCAACAGAGCGCCACCATGGAAAATCACAGGAAAATAAACTCATAGGAAAAAAGTGAGTCCAATAAGACTGCATGTAGCCTGATATCCTTTTTATAACATTTAAGAGAACTAAATAAACAAACAAATAAATGGTAATCATTGGAATAGGTTCAAATTATTTTTTAAGTAACTCTAGAAAATGATGAATGTAGAATTTTGGATCTCGGCCCTTGGGGAAGGCAGAGCCAAGACGGAGGTGCTGGCAGGGAACCCGTGTGATTAGAGCTGTGTACAACATAGTAGCTTTTGTTTGGATATGGTAAATTAGCAGGTGTTTATTATATTATTGAAAAGTCACCAACTGAATAAATAACCAGTAAAAATAATCCACGCATGGGCCACTGATGTTCTTGTCAAGGAACAAGAATTGCAATTTACTTAGCACCGTGCATCTGAGGTCAGATGGAGAAAATGACTGAAATACGTGGTTTACAACTGCAGCATAAATAGGAAAGTTGTTAATCATGTTCTGCTGTGATGATTAGGTAGTGCTACATTTTTGGATGAAATACAAACTTTTAGTATTTATGGTGGGAGGCTAGAGGGAAAAAAATCTCTTATTTAGAAATGAGGTATTTTTCCATAGGTAGAAATATTGTTTTAAAAAACTTGTACTGAAATTGAAGGCAGAAATGATTCTGTTCATTATCTGTTTGCTTATGTTCAAGAAGGATTCATTTCAATTTGCCTTTTTTCTTTCTTGTGGTAAGAAGTTGTTCTGAGTCTTAAAGGGTATGATTGAAAACAGTAAATCCTAAATCTTTCAAATCGGACTTTACTTACCTTTTTTTCTGCCTTTCTTCACTTTCTTCTTTTCTGTACATTTATGGTAGGAACGATTTGTTTTATACAGTCTCATCCTTGGCACTTTAGTTAATTGCCCAAGTCTGTAGCAAATCATTCTGATAACAAAGGCCACTCACCTTGTACTTCAGTCTTCACCCACCACTGGCTTCTGAATTCCCCTGTAATACTTGCAGATTATAAACCTTCTCTAGCAACTGGGTATTTTGTTCACCTTTTTATTCAGCACTCAACTCAGAGTAAATTCATTTTGTGTCTATAGCATAGTACAAACAAGGAGCTGTTGCAATCAGGATGATATTGTATTTCAATAGGCATGTTATATTCATTTGTGTCGAGGAGTTACATTCACATCACCAGGAGAATTTTGTTGATAGTCATTTTGTTGGATTGCAAGTATTTCTGTATGATATTTTTAAATTATCCACATTCTTCATGTTTGTTTTCTTTGAAAATTTGATTCTCAAGGAAAAGGTGCCTCTTGGCTGTTATTTTAATGCTAACTATGTTGATCCCATCAGAAATAGTGCTAGATTGTTTGTATTACAAGAAAAAGACATTTGCATATGTAGTGTCAAAGATCTTTCTTTGACTATTCAGGTGATATGCATCAGTAGGGCCTTACCAGTTATTAGAATACTGAAATTCTTCAGAACTGCTTATTAAATATTTACTCACCTGAACCTCTCAAATATTCTCCATTTCCACATACTTCCTCCAGGACCCAGAAATTATTCTGTAACTGCCACCAAATGGTTAATTTCCAACAAAATGGGATTTGGTTTTCTCTGTAACAATGTCCATTATTATTATAATTGTCATGATAACAAAATTATTACTTAATAATTTTGACTATAATCCCTTGATATGCTTCCTTTGTTTTAGGAAAAATGATTTAAATTTTCAGAAGAAAATTGAGCACTGCTCTAATCTTCAAAAAACAATGTATAATTAGTAAAGTTAATTTGTGTTAAGTGCAATTATAATAATGAACGCAATATCCAAGGTTTATAAAATGCATTTTAACATTTACTACTTATAATACCTACCCTAAATTCTATATTATTCTCTGATACTCTTCTAGTACGGGTTGCTCAAGAAGTAGACGTTGAAACAGAGTCAAAGGGAAATCATGTAGTTTGAAGTTAGGGGAAACTCCAGCAAACAAAATAGGAAAGCGACATAGGGAAAGGGAGCATCCAATCAAGTATATGTTGACACACAGTGAAACTAAAGCTTAGTCCCACAGAGAAACACATTTTTAAACGAATTTTTAAAACACTTTACTGAAAATAAGTAGTACAATAAGTGCTTATTTCTAAATGTATATTTAGCACATAACGCATATCAAATACGAGTCCTTCAAGTACCCTTTAGTGTGTGTGTGTGTGTGTGCGCACATGCATAATTTTCTTGAGCTTTGTTATACGCTATTGATATAAACTGAAAGAAATTTTCACTACATATCATTTTCTTTGTTCAGAGATAGTCACAAATATAGTGATCAAAAATACTATATGTTTCCTGTTTGTATCTAGTAAAATCTTCTTACAAGTATGACAAGTAGTTAGCTATCTCCACTTAATGGAATGATTTCCAGTATTTCTCTGTGTTACCTGTTTTTCATGATGTCACATTCAGACAAGCACCTTTATGTGTGTTTGGGCAGGAAAGAATGTGATGAGTGTAATGAGAAAGTGGAACATTAAAGAACCCGCGACACACTGTGGGTGCTGAGAATGACTTACAAATACACTAAAACTACAACTGATCACTCTTACCTGGAGCATATTTCTTGGGTCAAAGACAAAAGCTTGATGATGGGGTACAATTGCTGGTTTTATTTCCTATATCTTCACTAAATATTTCATAGGTAAATAATAGTGGTAGCATTTGAAGATAAGGGGAAAAAGGCAGTACAATATGTTCCTTGCCTATTTTTATATCTTTCTTTTTCGTGTTCCTTTTGCGTATTTGCCTTTATTTCAAAATCTGATTTTATTTTATTAATAAAATAGAAAGCATTTTACATAGATGTATACAGTTTTGAGGTAGTTTAGTATTCTGTTTCTTCCTCTTCGACATTTTCTCTTGCTTTTGTTTTTGTTTTTTGGTCATCCTTTTTAGATTACAATTAAAGTTTGGCCTGCTGATTCACACCACTGCTCTAAAAACAGAATTATATACAGTAAGGAAAAGACAGCGAGATATCTTTGACAGAATTTTGTTGTGCCTTCTGCCTTTTCTTCTCCAGCTACTCATGTTTTGGGGTTTGTAAAAAGTGTTTGATATGAATGTTGACATCATTAAAAGTCTTTAAGAAAGTAAAAGGCAGGTTTTTTTTTTTTTTTAAAGTATTTATATATAATACAAGGCCAAGGTGAGAATTCTGCAGTGGGTGACTCAATAAAGAACCACAGATTTGATTTAATAACATTTAAAAATATATGTAATGTGTATATATATGAATCCACCACATGTATATATTATATAACATTTATATATATTATGTATTATGTAATGTATGTAATGTTTTATATATATATATATATTATATATATATATGCACCATGATACAGTTCATCTAAAAGCATAACTGAGCCCTTCACGGCCAATTACTGGTCTTAAATGTCAGTGAGAGGATGTGTTGATTTTTAAGGAAAAGCGAAGTGACTTTCCCATCTGAACAGCCAATGAAATTCTTCATCTAAGGGGTTTTAGTCCCATGAATGCCAAACTGGCTACATTTGCATATGTTCTCTTTGTTGTATCAAAAATTCGGAAATTGCACACAACTTTAGAACATTTTAAGAAATTGCTTTTAAAATCCAGTGCTTACATTATATATGATCATTTTAAATTCGCTCTTAGATGATCCCAACTAATAAAAAAGGGTTTCCATCTTTTCTTGTCTGTTTTTTCTAAAAATACAGTTAAATTTTTAACACTGATAACTTAAGCGTTCAAGTTCATAGATAAAATAAAAAGTATAGTAAAGTTTCCTAAACCAAAAAAAAAAAGTAAAGATAATTAAAATTTGGTACACCGAGTAAAGGAATATTATGCTTGGAAAAAAGAATCAATTCAGTTTAATGTCACTTGTGACCTTTAAACTGCTGAAGACTTCTCATTAAAACATATTCCAGAAATCGAGTATTCTTGAATCTTTCCCTCTGATGATGGGTTAACTGATATTCACACACAATATTGGTCTCAGGCACTCTTCACCGTAGGAAACCAGGGTCACTAGATTTTCCTCTTTTGAACTATATTCAGAGAATCACTAAACTTCGGTTTCGTCGTGTACCTTTCAGGTAACCAGGAAATTTGCTACTTACTGCATATATATCTTTTAATGAAATCAGTGTTTTAGGTGACAGCATTCATGCATGAAGAGCATAATATCAGGAGGAGAGTAACAGTAAGGCATAAGAGATTATTTTGGTGTATTAACATGTGTTTGCATGAAATTATAATTATAGAGCATATAATACAAGCAATCAAATGGTAACAAACATGATTATACTTTTGCAGAATTGCTTAATAGCCCATTGCTATTTCTGGCCAACTTTAAACACCAATCTTTTTCTGTCCAGTCACCTAAAAACATGATCAAGTGCCCTCCAGAAATCTATGAATACGTAATATTTAAGAAGACAAAAGTAGATATAAACTCTGAATTAAATGGGGATTTTTGCTGATCTGCCAACCAGAAAATTCAAAAAAGCAGCCCCCCCCAAAAAAATCTAAAATAAATGAGAGAGCAGCAGGAAGTAGATTTCATCTTCTTTTCTTACTTTTTTTCCAACGATAGGAATGAACACCAAGATATGGAATGGGTAAAAAAAGGGAGGATATTTAATGATGAATAGCTCAGATTTCCTTTGATGAGACAAAGATATCTAAGAGGATTCTAAACACACACTTTTTTTTCCATGGTGGAAAGGAATATCTTTGATTTTGAAGTGTATATTTTGACAGAATGTGACAAAATACATTTTCTCTGGAAAACTTGTCTTAAACATTGCTGTATAGCCAGGACCCCACTAGAAGTAAAAAACAAAGGTAATTCTACTAGTGTTCCTTTTCATATCTTCCTATAATTACACAGTCTAGAGAAAACTGCTCTACTTAAGTTCAACCAGCTGGAAACAGACCTTTCCTTATTGGACACAGGTTCATCTTTCTTCACTTCATTTCTAATATGTAGTTTAATGTTCAGTAGCCCAACACTAAATGTATAATAAATCCTTGGATTGGAGCATACAATAAATCTTCATTTAACATGCTTTGCCTGCTGTATACCAAGCATTGTACCAGATGCCATGAAGATGATGAAAAGAAAGACATCAGGACCCTTCCCTAAGCAGTGTTTGCACACTACAAGAGATATTATAGACTCGCAACTAAAACTGATGCATGAATGAAACAACGAAATGAGAATCAACAGGTCTGAAAAGAGACCAAATTCTCTGAAGTGTGGCCTTATCGGTATTGAAATATCGCATGACTAACAGAGATCTCTCAGTCTTTATATCAAGGGATGGTTTACCCAGATCGATAAACCCACACATTTCCAGAAACAATTTGCACAGCAAATGTGAAAGCTCCTTAAGTAGCAACTATTGTGCCGATTGCAACTGGTGCATTAAAAACCTCTGGGTGCCCACATAAATCATTTCTAAAGTGTTCCTGTGAAAAAGGAATTGCAAACTAATGCCTTTTGAGATGGGGTGTGTTTAACCTTGTGCGTGCTCAGACACTCGGGTGAAGGGAAAGATATTGCTTTAAAATATCCACAGGTGAGGTCTGTGTTACGAGCAGGAAACTGTTTAGGAAGAGACAATACTGCTCTGTTTCCACATATGTTTGTGTATTTTCTGTGTTGTTTTCAAATAAGGTACATGTGCCTTGGGAAGGATGTCTATTGCTTTTCTCTGCTGTGGGTTAGTTGAGGACTTTCCTAAAGCCCTGAGTGCTTTATGGATTTTAGCAATGATGATATTTCCTGTTTCCCATCCCAGGATTTCCAAGCATCTCATTCAGAACATGAGTGTCCTCGCTGGGTGAAAGCCAAGAGCAATCACACGGCAAATCCAACACAGGGCTTCAGTCACTGGGTTAGGGCTGCTGTCGTTCAGCATTTTATGACCTCTTGTGCCAGGCATATGGCAGCAAGATGGTATCATGGTTTTTTCTTTCAACATCGTTGCCCTCAGAGACAATACAGTCTCCTTTGAAAAAGTGTTTATAAAGAAGGATGAGTCTCCAGGGGGTGCCACTTCTTTGTTTATCCATGGAGGCAAAGAATTGTCTTTCTTCTCCATTGTTGCCTTTCAATACCTCCCTGAAAGCACTGGAGAGCTACATGACTCTGTGCATTTTCCTTCACGAACACACAGCCCCTTGGCCGGCACGGATACTCCGGGACCCGCATCTCATCTCTCTCCACGAAGTCTCTCCAAGATGCCATGACTTCAGATTTTCTTCCTTATGTTAAAACTTTGAAGGGCAGAGGTGTAAAATCTGGCTTGCCTGAAGGCTCTCATATGAGTGCCAGCATTGGCGCCATCACCACGCAGGAAAAGGGTGTCGGAACAGACTGTACAGATGCTGTGTCTGCCTTCGAGGTGCCAAACGAATTGAGGGTACCCTGCCACGGGCTTTCTATTTCAGGATGGCTCAGCTATTTTGGCTGGTGTAATTTTTTTTTTTTACAAAACATCATGCTGTTGGTGATAACTGACCTAAATCCTCGGTGGACAGTGACATGGAAAATGGTTCTTATGCTCCTTTCTAGGCAGACAGCTCAGGTTTGCGAAGGGAGTATGTTCTCAAGTCACAGTAAACACTTTACAAAGTGACTTGGATATTTGACAACATGTAGAAAATACATGTGACAAATGCCTTTGTTTTAAAATATCTTCATGGGGTGTAAGTTGCTTGTTTCTCCTGTCCTGTCTCCCGGTGTCACAGGCTCACGAGAACCGAACTCTGGACCGGAACAGCGGGAGGGGTCCCTCTATGCCAAGAGCAACACCCACAGCACTGCCCAGGCTCTGTCCCTTTGTAACTCCAGGGCCTCTAGCCCGTCGTGGTTTTCTCTTCTCTTTTCTGGCATTTTAAAATCTTATGGGCACTGATGGACTCCAGGCATTTTCCTCCCTTCCTGAGGTTTTCTTTCTCGTGTCTCTCTCGCACAACTGCGGTCTGGTCCAGCAGGCTGCTGCAGTGTGGCAACTTTCTCTGCCTCGATGGGTCCCACAGCAGCCCCAGACCGAGGTACAGGGGCGGCAAGGTCTCTCTGCCTCGGGGCCTTATCTGAATGAACAGCTGTTTGGAGGATAGCAGCTGCGTGGTGCTACATGTTCTTGCAGTTCAGACACCCAGCTCATGAGAAATACAAGCTCCAGTAAAAGTCACAGCTCCCTTCGGAGTGCAATCTCTCCTGCCTTTATCGAACTTCCTCTTCCCTTAGTCTGAGTCCTTTTCTGGGGTTCCTGGTTCTCCCAAGGCATTTTGAACACATCTGAATAAAGAGCAAACAGCCAATTTGCGTCTCAGAGTGATTCCTGGTCCTTAGCTTTCCTCATTCTTTGAGAGGTGAAGGAAAATAAAAAGTAAAATAAGTTAAAATTTGAAAAACTTTGTGAACAATGATTATTAATGTTCCTAAATTCCAAGTACTTCTTTTTTGCGTTTCTGAACTCTGATCAGTATTTATTTTCCAAAATATGCATTTGGGGGATTTGTAAACACTTTAATTTTTAACTCAGATGGCGGAGCAGTGTAAATACCTTGCCATCCTAGTGGAGATGTAATAAGCATGTGTGCAGAGAAATATTTGTGCCACTGCACTGCTAAATTATATGGCACTGTGACACCATCAAAAGTGGTTTTGAAATTCAAGGATTGAGATGAAAATTTGAAAGAAAGTTCAACTAAAGCCTAAAGAAAAATCGGTTTTATATTAGCTTGGGACAGATAATGAATATTTATTAATACAGCTCTTTATATGGCTGTAAAATGTTTTAAAATATTTATAATAAGGAAGATATGAATATGCATGTGATTATGCTTTGTATCTTTTTTTAAATAGGAGGATACAATTTAGAAGAAAAACAGGCTAATCTGAAAACTACGAGAAGCTCATCTCCTCAAGACAATAGTCATAAACACTACGCAAGTACTCTCATTTTAGGAAATAGTTGTAGGTGTGCCCTGAGAAGTAAGTTTCTGAGTAGAGGTTTCTTGATTACTAATTCACCAAGATCTGTTCTCACTTTTTCGTAGAGCAGCAGAATGCCTGATATTTAGCTAGGTACATGGCCTTCCAGAATAAATAACACCCACCAGGTCTTCCTTGAAGCTAGTTGTGGCTCATGTAAGATAAACAAGAGTATGATATATGATTTCCAGAAACACCTCCTAAAAGGGGTGAAAATATTCAGAATGTATAAAGAAATCTTATAACACAACAATTAAAAACCCCAATTTAAAAAGTGGGCAAAGAATTGCACAGATATTTCTCTGTTAGTAGAGATAGTCACTAGATCCATGACGATGTGCCCAACATCATTCATTATTTGGAAAGTGCAAATCAGAACCGCAAGGTGATCCCCTTCCTACTCATTAGGGTGGACCTTACCAAAAAGACAGGAAATAACAAGTATTAGCAATGATGTTAAGAGATAATCGGAACACTTGTCGATTCCTGGTGGGAATTTAAAATGGCACAACCCTGCTGGAAATAGTATGATGGCGCTTCACAAAATTAAATCTAGAATTATCATAGAATCTGGTAATTCCTCCTTGAGGTACACATACCTAAAAGAAAGGAAAGCAGAGAACCACAGATATCTGTATACCGATGCTCACAGAGTCATTATTTATAATAGCCAAAAGTAGCAGGTAATATATATACCCATCCACAGACAAATAAATGAGGGAAAGATGACACACATGGGAGAATGGAATACTATTCGACCTTAAAGAAGAAGAAAATTCTGCCACATGCTACAATGTGAATGGGCTTGAGGACATTATGCTAAGTGAAATAAAGCAATTCCCAAAGAAAAGATCTTGTATAAATCTACTTACATGAAATACCTAGAATGGTGAATCAAAGAGACAGAAAAAGAATGGAGATTACCGTAATACCTTGGTTCACAAATGCTTCTGTTTGCAAACAATTTTGTTCATGCACTGAAGCATTCAGGAACATTTTGCTTCTGTTTTCGAATTCCACACCTGGTGATGAACAGGACCACAGACATCTTCCCAGAAAGAGAGAAATACTGAGGTTCATGAAGTGAGGGGCCGATGTGCTGGAAGGTAGAGGGGTGAGGATCAATTTTATAATTCTAATTAAATATGATTTTTCTTTGAGATTTGTTAAGATTTGTAAGGCTTAATACAACAATCTTTTCGCAGTTCTTGGAGGTGTTTCGTTACTATAGACTGTGAATGTTAAATATCAAAGTAGAAGACAGACCTACTCTTCTCCTCAAAATATACTTCTCAGTTTCCTCAATAATTGTACTCACCTCTCACGG
Organism: Hystrix cristata; assembly: GCA_004026905.1. NCBI lineage: Eukaryota > Metazoa > Chordata > Mammalia > Rodentia > Hystricidae > Hystrix > Hystrix cristata. The sequence continues at coordinate 47,397 of PVJO010013669.1, forward strand.
CTGCACTCTTAGTGTACTTCACTCCCTGTATGTGCCCTCCTCAGATTACGTTCTCAGGGCTATCTTGAAAGGGCAAGAGCTGAGGCAGAGAGCCAGTGTTTTGATTATGACCAAGAGAGTGCAGATCTGAGGAGCACCTTCAACCACACATTGAGACTCTGGTCTGATATGATGCTTTTTGGCCCACAAAAGCACAGCTGGTCAGGAGACCTCACTTCACTCCATCCATTCACGTGTTTATTTCCTGAATAATTATGACATGGTGCTGAAGATACAAAACTGAATAAACCAGAGTTCAAAAATGAATACTTCAAAAGATTTACAGATTAACAAACAGAATAAATGATTTGTTTAAAAATGTATGTAAAAGACAAGAAGTGCTCTCCTAAGTTGAACCTGATCAATTCTAGGTAGTGGAGAGAGTCAGGAATGAAAAATTATGGCCTTGGTTTTGGCCTCACAAAATTGGACGGTGATGTCAGGTGGAGCATTTGCATAGAAAGCAGGTTTGCAGCTGTGGCACTCAGGAGATGGGCCTATCCTGACAGTATAGATTTGAAGTTTACAGAATGAAAGAAGATATCCGAAGATCTATAAAAACTAACGGTGAAAGGTCAAAGGCATCAAGAGTTAAGGGATATTAGATGTGGAAAATGGAAACCACAGGGAAGGAATAGGCAGGGATTTTAGAAAGAGCTTGTAATGAAAATGAGAATTCAGAATTAAAAGAAAGACATTTACAAAGAAAGGTAGGACATCGGCCAAGTGCCACGGAGAGATTGAAACCGAGGCATCCCTAAGGGCTCACTGGGTTAAGCTCTGAGCAGGGTACTGGAGAACAGACCCAAAACACAGAAGTTCACACAGAAGGCTGAGGCAGAAGGATCACCACAAGTCGAGGCCATCCTGGGCTACACAGTGAGCTCAAGGGCAACCTGAACTACATACTGAGACCCACTCTCAAAAAAATCACCACCAAAAAAAAAGAAAAAAAGACACAGAAGTTCAGACAGTGGGTATGGAGCATGAAGAATCAAGGCTATGAATGGGAGAAAAACAATGAAATAGAACTAGGAGAAGCGTGACTGAAGAAAGTACCCTTTCTGGTTTTAAATATGTGGAAACGAGAATGTGCATATGTTGAGAAGAAACCTGTAGAGCAGAAAAGATGGAACACACATGGGAGAGAGGCAGAGCTAATGAACGAGTTCCCACGGCAACCTCTGTGGGACCTAGTGCTCGCGTGCTCCCCCTCCGCAGAAGAGGTTGGGCGAGGGGACAATTCAAAGGGATGGACACACATCACAGATGCTATTAGGAATCTATCTAGCCACTTTTGAATTGCATACTTGTAGAGACCTTGGCAGAGGCGATGAATTTATTTTTCTAGTCACATGAGGGAATAAGAAACACACTCCTGAGTGCCCATGAAGTAGTTCCAAATATTCATTTCTTTAACTAGAACAAATCTCTGGTTGTCTCTGGTACTGCCAAGATCCCTTAACTGACGCATTGAGGATGCTCAACCTCTTTTACTTCACTGATCAACCAAAATGAGCTGTAGCTTCCTTCTGAGCACGGCCGGGATTATCTTCGCAGTTACTAAATCAGACTGAAAATCGAGACACCGCCACAGTATTTAAATTTTCAAACCTCTCAGGTCTTTTTCTCTGACCAATAATCTGGAATATTGTTCTAAAAAATGCCTTGCAAAGTCTGCTGATCATAAATAATGTTGTCCTCTTCTTATTTAAAGTAAAATCCCTAATAGTTTGGCTAGTTGGACATTACTAGTCTATAATACTCAACCAAGGGCTGAATTTATTTGGATACATGTTGAGTACCTGGAGATTGAGTATTCTGTGTTGCACTTTCAAGCATCCATAATATTATGATGTGAAGTGAAGGTTATTTGCATTATTGTGCCGCAGATTCTAACCATTTTCTGTGTTAGAGGGTCTCATGGAATCAGAGTGAATGCTTTGACTTATTCTCTGAGCTGAAATACAACACACTTCATCGGCGACAAGCCTAGCTGTGTCTCTTGCTGGGACTTTCTTTTTGAAAGCTTCAGAATTGGCGAGGCATCCTCTAAACCCACATCCACCTACACACACAGACAGCTGCAGTGCAATTGCTGGGGACTTGTTGGCAACGCCTGGCAAGACATCTTGCAGACCGTGACCCTGTGTGGCCGTAGCCCCTTCTCCAACTGCTAATTAATAAAACGTGTCAAATACAGATATGAATGAATGAGTTCATCTAAATCCTAATTTTGATTTGGAAAGTTACAGGAATAAATCTGCCCAACGTGGTGAGGTGCTAACTTCCCATGAAGTGTTTTCTGCTAACTTGAGAGTCTTGATTCTCTCAGCACATTTAATATCAGAAAGCTCCGTCATCTTCTCTTATCCTGGGGAGACCCCATATCCTCAGAACACCTGGAGGGGTAAAGTCTGGCTGTCCGTTCGTAGATAATTTTCTTTCTCTTTTTCAAGTTTCTGTAGATCTTTATGCCTTTTTTGGACAGCTGTCACAATCTGAGATGTAACAGTGCTATTTAAAAAAAAAATCCTATTCCTTGCTGGCTTGCAGTACTTGAGGGGAGTGACTTCGCATAATTCATTACCTCCCATAGTGCCTAACACTGTGCTTTGCTTACAGATTAATAAATATTTGTTAAATTAAACTTCATAACTGCTACTTAAATGTGGCATCAATGTGCTAGTGGACTTTGCTGGAAAACCTGCTTATGCCCAGAGTTTCCTCAGCCGTTTCACGTCCCTCAGCACTGACGTTTTTGGTAATGAAGACTTATCTCTCAGTTTGGCAGTTATGTAAAACTACAGGGAGAGAAGTGACCGGGGGAGCCCCAGGGTGGCTTTCTTGGGAATGTCTCTTTAGATTGCACTGCAAGTGGAACAACTGTAGTCATAGATTGGGACATGGCAGTGAGGCCACTGGATGGTGCCAACGACCACGGGCAGGTGCCCCCTCCCATCACAGCTGTCACTCTCCGGCAGGGCGGGCTGTGCCAGCTGGTGCTCCTGCGTGCAAGGGACTGTTACTGGCTGGGCTAATTAATGCACATGCCATTTGCCAGCCCATCACTTACAAAGGAGACCGACGTAGCAGTGAGGGAAACTCAACCAAATGGAGAGGCCCTGCATGGAGCTTTGGGTGCTTTATAAACTAAAATTTCTTGATGGGGGAAAATAAATCCCATTATCCCTTAAATAATAGAATTCCATTTGCAGTTAAGACCTGTCAGCATAGCTGGCCTGGATAAGAGCTGGTGAGTTAGGACTGGATGAAATAAGTGAGAAATTTGCAATCTCATTATGACAAAACATACCCGTTATAGCCAACAGATAAGCATATCCAAATATGTACAATTAAATGGGGGAACATCTACCTATAGGAAAAGGGACAAGACAAGGCACATTTGAAATTGATGTCAGATATTGTATTCATCACATCGTGTACCTTACAACATATAAAAATCCACATGAGAGGGCATTCCAGAGCAATTGAATTCCAGAAACTTTTAAAAGATATCTCACAATACATTATCACTTCATTTACCAAA